>PVLD010000847.1:212555-241332 GCA_004027595.1 Dinomys branickii
GCCCGGTAAATATCTCCCTCGTGGGGCTAACCTCACCTGTTATGGACTAACTAGCACCCATAGCTCCCTACCTTGCAATCGGACTATAGCCCCGCCTTGTGTTTCTGGCTCTAGCTCTCCTCTACATCACCGTCACTTCTTCCTCTGCAGGGCCCCCCTCTATCCCTGTTACCCCCCTAACATGGTCTGCCTTCCAGTTAATCTGCAGATCTACGCAGATGGGGAATTCACTGACCAGTATCTCTACCCACCTGAGCGCTCCCGACATAACGTCTCCACTGTGGTAGTCCTGGGTCCATCTGTCTTGGCAGGAGCTCTGACAGTCCCAGCATTGCAAATTGGGTTGCTTCTAACCTCCCACTGGTTAACCGACCTCCAGATCATCCAAATCAAGTGGCCAACATTCTTTCTTTGATATATTCCCAGTTAGATCGGCTTTCAGGTGTCGTCCTCCAAAACAGATGGGCACTGAATCTACTCACCACCGAGAAAGGAGGAACATGTCTCTTCCTGGGGAGAAATGCTGCTTCTATGCTAACCAGTCCAGCCTTATCCAAGAAAAAATCCAGCAGCTTAAAAACCAAGCCCAACACCTCCACAGCGAATCCTCTCCCACATCAAGTATCTGGGCCAGCCTCCTTCCTTGGTTGCTCCCGCTGTTGGGATCCCTCACTGCCATTTGTGCTATCCTCCTTGCAGCGCCCTGCATTTTTTCCCTCATTCGCAACACAGTCCAAAGATTAACGACTCAAAATTTCAACCTTATGCTTCTTTCAGATTTCCAGTTTCAGCCGGTCCCGACTGACGACCCAGAAACAGACTTAACAACGCCCCTCCTCAGCGAGGAGTAGCCACCAGCAAGACATGTTGCCCCCTGGTCTCCTTTGGCTGCTGCTGACTGATGACCCAGGCAAAATAACTACGTCCCTCCTCATCAGGAAGTAGCTGCTGACAAGACCCGCCGTCCCTATTCCTATTAGATTAAGTCTGGGATGATAAGTCACAAGGCAGCCAGCCTCACCCCCCTCCTGGGAAAACTTCAACTCTCAATATTTCTCTCGTTCCCTTACCTGTTCCACTTCAGTTCCCCTCAGCCACAAAAGCTGCCCCCGCCCTCATTCACTCTGGCAGTTCACCTGCTTGGGTCATGGGCAACTCTTGCCGTTCAGGCTTCTGGCCTGGACGCCTGCCCGGCCGCTCAGGGATCGGCCTGTTCTGGCCCAGGGACATTTCCTTACCCCACCCCACCCCCGCCAGTAAAAAGAGCTTCAAGACCCATGCTTTCCTCAGCTCGGGGCTACCTTGGTCCGTTAGGTAGCCTGCTACTCTGTCCCTCCCCCAATCAAGACTTCTCTCATGTCAGAAGGTCTGGTCTGGTTCCGTGTGGGTCTCGGTTTCTATCAGTTCCCATGAAACCCCAGTAGAGCTCTGAGAGCAGCTGCAGCACGCGCTCAGGCCTAACCGATGGCGACCACAGCCCTCCTCTTCCAGGGCTGGCCTTTCCACTCAGCTGCTTTCCCAGCCCCACCCCTCATTTTATATTGTGAGACACTGTCTCAGACTGGGCTCAAGCTTTCCATCCTCCTGCCTCAGCCTCCTGGAATGCGGGGACACAGACCTGCCTGGGAGGCATTCTTTATGCGCACTGCCTTCACTGTTCCTCTCAGGCTACCGTCCTCATCGTCATCTTATGCTACAGATGGGGAGACTGAGGCAGAGAAATGGGTAGGTGCATGTTCCTGAGGCATGTAGCCGGCGGGCTCAAGCCCCACACTGAGGTCATAGAATGCGCTGACTGGCAGCCCGCGCTCTGTCTGGGATGGTGGGGGGGATTTCCCCAGGGAATCCTGGCTGCTCCTCCCCAGAGAGGACATAGTGGGGCAGGGGATTGGCCATTGTTCTCCACAAGGAGGCTTTAGAAAAGTCTGGACAGAAGGGATATTTTTCTCTGCAGTCTGATTTCAAAGAACAGGAGGCTATAAAAAGAGCAGGGAAGGAAGCGCTAATTGCAAGGTGCCCGCAGGGCTGCGGGTCGGGAGAACAAAGCAGCGCTTGCTGTGAGAGGCCGAGGCAGCCTGCCAGCCAGGGGGTGCTGGCCAGGGGAAACCTCGCTAGCTTCAGTGCTCTGGGGGACAGAGAGGACTTCCCAGCCTGTCCAGGGTCTTGATGGGGCTGGAGAGGCGGTACAAGGTGTTTGGCGCAGGCCTGCCCTCGTCCCCGCCAGTGCCTGTCGTGAATGTCACTGCTGGGACCATGCTAATATTAGAGTCCTGGGGATTCTTCCTTTTAGCCAGTCTCCTCTGAACTCTTTGATTCCTTTCTTAGAATCACAAGATCAAGGGCTTATTTTAGTACCTATGGCTCTAGAAGCCCTTATGGCCTTCCCTAGAACTTACGGCCTTACTTTGGGCTTGGTAACTCGGCAGACGTCATTATGGGCCACTTTGGTGTTCTCCACCTCTTCCTGCCTGGGGCTGGAGGAACAGGACCCTGATGCGCTTTGGCTTAGGATGTTTGAGGGCAGACTTCCTCCTGTGCTGTCACGGCCTCTGGCTTTTCAAGGGCATCCATAAAGCTCAAACCCATCACCTGTGCCCCCTGCCTCAGCAGACTTTCAGGACTCAGCACCTGGAACCCACCCTCTGTCCTGCTTCACTTTGAATCCTGCCAGAGCTCTGTCAGCTAGACCTGCGGACTTGCCTGGCTCCCTGGTGACACGCAGTCAGGTGTCTTTCTGCAGCAAATGACCAAGATCCAACTGAAACAAACTTAAACTCTGATCGAGCAGCAGGCTCTGAAATTTCCAACAATATTACCCAGTCTGTCTCCATCTGCTACCTCTGCTTTTCTTTCTAGGGGCCTGGGCTTCCCAGTCAGGTGGTGGAGGCAGCTCACCCCCCTGGGCTGACTGTGGCTCTTCCCGGGGTCTCTCCTCCTGCAGTCTTGCCCTGAGCCCATGACTTTGCAGATCTCTCTACCAGCAGTAGAATACATTTGTGTTCTCTCTGAGGCTGGCTGTAGCTGCTGCACCAAGGGAACACGGTTGCAAATCACAGCTAGCCGTTCTACCTTGGCCTGAAATTTCAGCTTGCTTTTATTGTGCTTCTGAAATCGCCGTGAGAAGCCAGAGAAAACGTTCAATTCAGTCTGAGCAAAGCAGACCTGGGCCCACTGCTAAGGGCCAGAAAGGCAGGGGAGGAAAGCACCAAACCAAGCCCGAATGAGAGCCAGGAGGAGCAGCTCCCGGGGGAGCCAGCGCTGGGTGAAGGAAGGAGGATGCGTGGGGGAGCACCAAGGGACAGACTCTCTTTTTTTTTTTTTGGCGGTAATGGGGATCGAACTCAGGACCCTGCGCTTGCTAGGCAGGCGCTTATTCCACTGAGCTATCTCCCCAGCCCAAGGGACAGACTCTCATTGTAATGTCCTGGAGGGGGCCGTAGACCCCATCCCACAGCTCCATATGAAGCCAGGAATTGGCCTTCTCCTGCCCACATCTAGCTAAGGAGGGCAGAAATCCAGTGTCAACTGGTTATCAGCTGGCCGTTGGAGTCTGATACACAGTATGTGTGGTCTACTGGGAGGGAAAGGCCAGATCTAACTCTTCTCTCAGATGGAGCAGAAAAAGTAGGTTTGCCTGGCCGAGGGACCCTAGCTTCCGGGGCCCTGCCTTTCTCTTCAGGGCTCACTCACCACGGAGGAGCGGGCACACAGAGCCCAGAGCCGCAGCTATGCCACCGCGGCCTGTATGCTTCGCGTCCAGGGCAGTGCCCAGGCCC
Source organism: Dinomys branickii (assembly GCA_004027595.1). NCBI lineage: Eukaryota > Metazoa > Chordata > Mammalia > Rodentia > Dinomyidae > Dinomys > Dinomys branickii. The sequence continues at coordinate 216,332 of PVLD010000847.1, forward strand.
ATCCCCGACAGAGCGGGGAGCGGAACGCAGCATGCCCTAGACGTGGCCCTCTGCCCACTTCCTGGGGGCCGTGAGCTTTCTGCTGAACATGGCTTGACATGAAGCTGACTTTAAAATGACAATGGCAATTTTTTGCTTTCTTCCTCCAGACCCTGCCTTTCCGCCTTAACCCTTGTCCCCGCCCTGTCTAACCTCCCCGAGGTCTTTAAGGGACATGGACACCCGCCCGGCTCAAGGTTGTCGAGGGGATGCGGCCCGTGCGCCAGCCTCGTCGGAAAGGGGAGGGGCCCCCCTCCCAGCCCAGCTCTGCAGCTGCCAGGCGCGCTCCAGCGGCCCGCTATGCAGAAACGGGGTGGAGAGGACGGCCTCGTCCGCCGCTCCCCGGGGGGCCGGCTCCCCCTTTAAACAGCGGCCTCCCTGTGCAGCGCCGTGAGGGCAGGGAGGACAGAGAACCTGGCAGCCCGCTCGCTCGGGTCACACCACCGGGGGAAGGTAGCGGCTGTGAGCGGCGGGCCGGGCGGGGTCTAACGGGGAGCGCGCGGCCTAACTGCTCCGGAGGTCCGCCCGGGGCCAGCGCCGAACGAGATGCGAACACGGACCACCCGAGCCTTGCGGCGGCTCGCAGGCATCTGTGCCGCGCGGCCGAGGGCGAGGGCCGGCTCTCGGGGGGCTAAGCCCCAGCCCCAGCCCCACTGCGCTCGGAGACCCGGGAGTTCCTCCCGCGCCCGCTGCCAGGGTGGATCCCGCCGCTGGGGGCGCGCGAGCGCGGCCGCGGGTCTGGGCTCCGCTGGGCTTCCTCCAGGCCACCGCCGAGCAGACGGTTTCATCACTGGCCCTCGCAGCTCTGCTCTTACTCGTTCTGTGCCCCAGGACTTACAGAATTCTCCTACTTTACAAACGACGGCGAACCCATCCCTCTTCTGGTTTTTAAACAATCCCAGCGCTCTGTGCACTTTTACTCAGGACAAGCGGCTGGATCCGTTGGGGAGAGAGATGCCCTCTCGTTAAAGGGCCGATTCTGCCCTGGAAGGGGGCAAAGCCGAATTTAAAACCGACCTCTCTTCAGGAGCAGGAATGTAGGGTTAATTAGAGGCACTGAAACCCGCGACATGGCCCAGCCACCCTCCTGCCAGCATGCAAGTGCGGCCAGCAACCTGGTCATCTCTGTTCCTCCGATGGGGCGTGCGGGGGCGGTGAGGGGTGTGTGTGTTTCATTTAGAAAAAGAAACCTCAGAGCAGATCTGCTAGGTCTCCATGAAGCTGGTATTAGAGGAAGGGGGAAAAGAGTGAGAACTGTGAGCCTCTGATCTGCTTGGCTTTCCACTGTGAGCAGCTCAAGCGCTCAGGCAGGCAGCAGAGCGTTGGGAGGTGGTCAGTCCACTCGCCTGGAGTCAGAGCCCTGGGGCTGGCCAGATCTGCAGCTCTCCAGCGGGGTGCTCTTGGACAGCTTGGGTCGGGTCGTGGGGGGACAGCACTTCTGTTCAGGCTGGGGCTCTGGTGGCTTTTGCATTATCGGTGGTGAAGGAAGGAGGCAGGAGCAATCTGAGGTTGATTTACCCAGAGAATGGGAGTCTGAGGTTTCTGCTCTGACAACAGTAAATGTCTGATAGCAGAAGCCAAAAGCAGGATGAGGCTGGTGGGAATCACTGAGGTCTTACAGGTGAGCTGCCCTCTGAGGAATGCTGCCCCAAGAGGCGCTGAGCAGCCTGTGTCTGCAAGTGTGAGACAGAAGCTGCGTTCTATGGAAGCAGGAGCTCAGTTATTCCTCAAGCTCCTTCTCCCTGCTGAAATCTGACTCTCCCGCTTGCTTACCTGTGTGCTGGGGCCGGAGCCTCTTGGGTCTTGGCTGCTTTGGGGTGAAGGCGCTCTCCGCCTCTTTCTTACATTCATGCTCCTTTCCCCTTTGCGGCCTCTCCCCAGCAAACTGCTGCTCAGGGTGTGTCCGGCTCTGGTGACACTCAGGGGCTGAGATGATATGTAGACACTGTCTTGAAAAACCTGGAGACATGCAGTGAGGGGCAGTCAGAGAGCAGGTAATTACGAAGCAGTGCTGTTGATGCACCAATGAGGCTGGACATTTGATCACTCTGGGAGCGGGGGTAAAAGCATCCAATCCAGAGGGCATGAGGCGAGGAAGGGAATTAGAGAAGGCTTTAGCCTGGGCACAGGAGGCAGAATTGGATGATGGGAGCATTTCCCCTAGAGGAATCTGGAACAAAGCGCCAGGGACGTGAAACAGCATGGTATGCAGGAAGCTAACACACAGCTCGACTGGGCTGGAGGCAGTGTTTGTGGCTGCAGTGACCTGGGAGAAGTGAGGACCAAGGAGGGGGAATGGAGTCCTGCGAGCTCCGGATCCCACTGCCGAATGGCACCTTTGGACTGTGCAGCACAACCTGGAGAGGGCGAGGCTGGCCACGCAGTCGAAGCCTGAGAAATCTGGGAGTCACGGGCGGCAGTCCAGGGTGGGTTTCCAGGGACGCTCAGCATGAACCCCAAACTGCTCCCACAGGTAAAGGGTTGCTATCGTTTTGCTCACACTATAAAGCCTTGATTAGGGGACCCATTATAAAAATTGGGTCTTCTCATCACTTACTCAGATGGTGACACTCAAATCCATACATGTGGTAGCACTTCCAAAGAAGTGCAAATGGCACTTGTGCTTAACAAAAACCTTTAAAAAGGCAATGAAACCAATGGCTTGAGAAACAATTTTACAGCTGCTTCTGGGACACAAAAGACTAAATTTGGTGCTGCTAGAATGGACAGGGGTGAGAGGACACAGTGTTAGTTTATGAAGGCAAACTACAGGGCAGATGGTCCTCTTCCCATAGAACTTCTAATGGGTTCGGCACCAGAGGACACTGAGATGGGTCCAGATGTCTCATATTTGCTGAACTGTTCTTGTAGGCATCAGTGAAGTCACCAGCATGGGATTCTTTTTACCGAATATTTTGGAATCTGCTGCTGTGGCCCAGAATGCCCTACCTCAGGGAAGCCAGGGGAGTGTCTCTATGCCAGTGTGGCATTTGCCTCCAGTGCTGTTTATGTTTGAGCTGAAAACTGTCTTCACACTTAACAATAGATGTCCATAAATTTTCCTTAGTTACCTAGCAACTAATATAGGATAACACTGAGGTTCATGGGGCTGGGTGGGGGTAAACCTGCTTTAGGAATACCTGTGAGTATTCCAGTAACACTTGGAGGTTGCTAGAAGGGAAAAGGAAAATCAACATGACCACTTAGATATTTGAGTTTTGTTCTGCCTTTATTTTAGTAAAAACTGAATCAAAGAACAAAAGCGTCTTGTAAGTCTCCAACATTTGTAGCAACAGTGAGGATTTTACAAAGACTGATGATCTCTGAAATGCTTCCAAAGCTACAGATCTGACCATGAATGAGCTGTGTGACCTCCTGTGTAAAGTGGGAGGGGACAGTAGGAGAGTCGCAGTCTCACTCTCTTTTCCAGGTTGTATGGGGTAATGCGGCATCTGGAACAGGTTTGTTGCCTATAACACCAAAGATTTTGCCTAGAATCAGTGTGAATTTTTCAAAAAGCAAACATTGAAATAATGGAAGCACAGGACATGCCAAGGTGAGAAATATGCACACACAAACATACATGTACACATGTGTACATATTCTCTCTCTGTGTATGTAAACAGTGATTAAAAATACAATGAATGCTTACATTAAAAAAAAAAACTTTTTACAGTAAAAGACATTGGAAAGATCAATGGGATAGCTCAGTTCAAACAGAAGGGGAAGCCAAGCATGGTAGGGCATGCCTGTAATCCCAGCACTTAGGAGGCTGAGGCAGTAAGGTCACTGTAAGTTCTAGGCCACCTGAACTACATAGAGACCCTGTCTCAAAACAAAACAAAACAAAACAAAACAAAACAAAATGAAACAAACAATGGAAGGGGAATGTTCTGAGTATTTTGAAGGAGATTAATGACAGTGTGACTTTCACCATAAAAAATGTCTTTATTTAAACATTCACTGTATCTTGATTGATCAAATGTTCATTGATCAAATGCTTACAGCAATTTTTATTAAACAAAACACATCATTGTGTGTCCCATCTACCATGTTCAGATCTGGCCCTGTGGAACTTATGACTCTTCCACCAAATCAAAGCGACCATGAAAGGTAAATGTTTTGAGTGTTTTCAGGACATCACAGTAGCCATGGCAGTGACGCTGGAGAAAGGGGATGTTGAGAGTTGCTTCAGAAAGCAGGGAGAGCAGTGGGATGTGTGCAAAGTGGGGGGGAGGGGGGTTCGTGGCAATGAGTCTTTATTGTGATAAAATTTAAAAAATATAACCAGTCACTATTTTTTATTACTCGTGTGTGTGTGTGTGTGTGTGTGTGTGTGTGTGTGTGTGTTTATAAAATTAGTTTCCATATCATGGCTTAGCTTGCAGATTCCATTGCACAGGGCTGGGGAGGTGAGCAGTGAAGGCTCATGCCTAAGACACATAGCAAACTGACCAACTGGGGCCCAGAACTGCCGAATTTAGTGAATTTTTAAAAAGCCAGAAATCCAGAATTTGTGTAGGTTTTCTTTTTAAAAAATATTAATGATAACTTAAAAAAAATTTATGACCAATGTGTAGGCTTAATAAAGTGAATCTCCCTTAAAGCAAAACTTCTGAGTGAGTAATTTAAACAAAAATTATATGGTTGATGGGCCAGTATCAGTGGTGCAGTGCCTGCCTGGCAAGCACAAGGTCCTGAGTTCAATTTTCAATAACAAGAAAAAAATAAAATTTTATGGTTGATCAAATTTTACTTTGTCCAACAGAGAGACTTAAGCCTGAGTGGGAGCCTGCTGACCTAGCTCACCAGGGCCTCCTGTACCCAGACGGGATCCTCCAGGCCCATGTCAGAGCCCTTCAGTGGCTAGGTACAGGGTCTCACAAGAGTCACAGGACCTGGGCAAGGAAGCATAGCAAAGGCCACCACAGAGGGTAAGTCCACCTTTCTGTCTGCAGTCTCAAAAGCTGCCCATGGACGTTTGACCCATCTGGGAAGTGCTAGAAACTATGTTAGTTGCTAGGGTTGCCATGTCAAGATTCTGCAGCCTGGGTGGCTTTCTTTTTTCATACCTCTGGAGGCTAGAAGTCCACCAGCAAAGTGTCAGCACTCCTGGTTTCTTTGAGGCAGTGGTGCTCAATTTGTAGTGGTTTTCAAGACAAATGATGGTACTATGTGAGCTGTTTTTTCTAAACTAAAATGTTCAGATTTAATCACAGTGTTGGTGCTTTGTGGTATAAGTGGGTTTGGGCTTGCAGTTTGGCACATGGTCTCTGAAAGGTTTGCCATCGAGGTTCGGAGGCCTCTCTCACTGGCTTCTGGACAGCTGTCTTCTCCCCGTGTCTTCCTCTGTCTGTGTCTGTGTCCCACTCTCCTCTTTTTAAAAGGACATCAATCATATGGGTTAGGGCCACCATATTCCCTCAGTTTACCCTAGTTACCTTTTCAAAGATCCTATTTCCGAAGAGTCATATATAGTGATATTAGGGATTAGGACTTCAACACATGAATTTTGGGAGAAAAAGACACAATTTAGCCCATGTCATGGTTTGTGTCTGGATGTCCCCCCAAAGCCTCATGCAGTCATGGAGCAGGCTTCTAGAGTTCATGATTGATTCATGGTCCAACATTGATTATGAGTGTGAGTGCTATACTTGCCCTGGGGCAGATAGTTTGCATACAATATAAGGGAGGGAAAGAAGCTGCTTGCTGCTGCTCCTCCTTTTTGATCTTGCAGCTTTTGCTGTCTTCCACTGCTATGAACTGTTGCCCTCTGCCATATGCCCCCTGCCTTGGAGCCAGCTGAATATGGACTGAAACCTCCACAAACTGTGAGCTAAGTAAACCTTTTCCTTCTTTAATTTTGGGCATCAGGTATTATGTCTCAGCAATGAGAGATAAGTAGCCAAGACAGAATTTTGTACCAGGAGTGGGATCTTTGCTGTGACTATACTTGACCATGTGGTTCAAGAGCCTTTGCAAATGGCTTATGGGAAGAGTTTGGAAAGGTTTGGAGGTTTCATCTGAAAGAGAAGTGCTAGAATACCTTCGGCTGTTCTGTATGGGAGATTTTGGTCAGAGCTCAGAAGACAAGAAAGCTGATAGAAATCCTGTGGGTGAAGACCAGGTTCAGGAGGTTTCTGCTGCAAAGAAGGACTACATTGGTTGTTGGACTCCAGGTGATGTGTGTTATGGCTTGGCAGACAGTGTGTCTGCATTTTGCTTGTGTCCAGAGACTTTGCCTGAGACTAAGATTAAAGGTGGTAGACAGATTAATCTGGCAAAAAGAAATTTCAAGGCAATCAAATGTTGAGGGGATGGCATGGCTGTTGGTGGGGTCTTTTAGCCAGATTTATGTTGCTAAACAAGGGCAAAGAGCCCAGCAGGATGGTTTAAAATGTCGTTTGTCCAGAAAAGCTGTGGACTGCAAAGATAGAGCTGAGGAGATCTGGATTGCTGAGAAGGAACAGGGGAATGCAAAAGATGGCCTGAAGGCATCACAAAAAGTAGCAAGTCTCCACCCTTTGCAGCCTCAAAACTGCAAAGTGAAAGACTTTGCTTTGAGAAGAAAGCGGCAGAGCCCCATTTTCCAAAATGGTGGTGGCATACAGAATTTGTTCTTCAGAATCAGATTCAGAGTGCTCAGCAATTCAGGCACTCTTACCCCTACAGCCAAGAGGGAGGAAAGCGTGGCTACTGCTCCAGCTAGCAGCAGACCTTGGCATCATCCACACGGCACTGGTTTTAGACACATACAGAATGCAAGAGTTCTGAGATTTAAAAGGCTTCCACCTTGATTTCAGAAGTCCTGGGAGGTGAGGCAGTGTGCTGCTGAGAGAGCAGTATGTGAAGCCATGAGTATGAAGAAAAAGGTGCACTGGAGACTGCAGAAGTTTAGAAAAAGCCAGGAATGTGGATTGTCTAAGAAAAGCTGCAGACTGCTGAGTATGGTGGTGCACACCTATAATCCCAGCACTTGGGAGACTGAGGCAGGAGGATCGTTGGGAGTTTGAGACCAGCCTGGGCTATAACAGTGAGCTCTAAGGCCAGCCTGAACTACATAGTGAGACCCTGTCTCAAAAAGACAAGAAAGACAGAAAGACAGAAAGACAGAAAGGAAGGAAGGAAGGAAGGAAGGAAGGAAGGAAGGAAGGAAGGAAGGAAGAAAAAGAAAAGCTGCAAGGATAGAGCAAAGCAGGCCTAAGACAGAAGCCTTGGGAGCTACAACCACTGAAAATGCCATAGGGGTGGAGCCACTCAAGCCCTTTGGAGCTCACAATTTATCACGATTGCTTCAGATGTTTCCTGTGGAACTACAGGACATATGTTAGCCCTGCTAAGTTTTGGATTTGCTTTGGTCTCAGTGTTTATACCCCCCTATTTGTGCCTTTCAGAATGGTAATGTTTACCTTGTGCCACTGAATGTTGAAAATGTTTAACTTTGTTTTCATTTGTGTAGGGGCTCACAGCTAAGAGTTTGCCTTAAATCGAGGGGACTTAGGACTTGGATTCTTCAGCAATGCTGAAACTGTTAGGACTTTGGCAACTCTTAGAGATGGACTAAAATGTCTTTTGCATAAAGGGATGTGCATGAGTCTTTGGGGGGCCAGGGGCAAAATGTCATGATTTGTGTCTGGATGTCACCCAAAGCTGCATGTAATCAGTGAGCGGATTCTAGAGTTTATGATTGACCCGTGGTCCAATGCTGGGATTATAGGTGTGAGTGCTACACATGCCCTGGGGTGTGTAGTTGGCATACAATGTAAGAGAGGAAAAGAGACTGCTTGCTGCTGGTCCTCCCTTTTGTTCTTGCCAAATTTTGCTGTTTTCCACTGCCATGAATTGTTGCCTCTACCATGTGCCCCCTTGACTTGGAGCCAACCAAGTATGGACTGAAACCTCCACAAACTGTGAGCTGAATAAATTTTGGGCACTGGGTATTTTGTCTCAGCAATGAGAGAAAAGTAGACAAAACAGCCCATCACAGAAGGCTTCTTATTTTCTCTTTCCCTGCAGCTCCTTGATGTCATCATTACTGGATGGACTGTGAGGCTTCCTGGGCTGGAGCCTGGCAGTGAGGCAGTCCTGGCAGCAGAGCATGTGCCTATCTGGTGGCCTCCAGAAGGCTCCCAGCTGTTCAGCAGCCGGGTCCAGGCAAGGGAAGTGGGGTGCATCCACACCCTTCTGCCACCCTCAGTCACCCTAAACCACAGCCTCCGCAAGACAGGAAGGAAAATTAGCAGTGCTGCTGTGCTCCACGGCATCACTACTGCTTGATGTGAAATAAAGCCAATGCCGACAAGCTGCAGTTAGTATGAGAAAATTGGAAGTAATCTCTACATCCAACAATAGTGTTTAATAGGATAGGACTCTATACAGCTTTTATAAACTCCTGAGCAAAAATATCTGTGATGTAAAAAAAATACTCATGATAGATGAAGTGAGGGAAAGGAAGTCCCCACTTTTTCTTCCTAACAAAAAAAGGCATGCAGTTTGATCCCAGTTTTTTGAAAAGTTTGTGACATGTACGTTTCTATTCATGTATGTGTGTTTATTTGAAAGGAATACTGCAAAATATCTAAAATACCATTCTCTCAGTGATAGAATTACACATACTCTAAACTCCCTCTGTTTTTGTAAATATTCTGTTTTCTAAAATGTATGTTACTTTTGTAATCAGAAAAGAGTATTAAAAATGGAAATCATGATACATACGGAGCTTATAGAAAGTTTCCTGTAGCTTAGCATTTTCAGTAAGGAGCTCTTTTATGGCTTTTCACATAGGAATGCATGATGAAAGTTTAACTTATTCGCTATTTTCCAGATACAGCTCTTACATTTGCTACCTGGATTCTAGAATAGTTTCTGTGGCAGGCCTGAGAACCTATTCTCTCTCTCTGCTTCCCACCCAGCTCTCCTTTCTCATTTAAAGAGTTTGGGGAGGGAATCTGGAGAATGTGTGGGCATCCCACAGACTGGGAAAAAGCGCACTAAAAATAAATAAGTTGACTAGTTTAATGTGTCCAAAATATCATCCAAGGAGACCCAGAAAGAAGCAGGATATTGCTTTTTGGAGACTTTGTTTTCTCTTTCTCTTTATTTATTCAGGTGACCCTTTGGGCGCGCTTGCTTTTCACAGGCACTACTTTGATGGCTAAAAAACTCTACATGATAGCCTGTTACAAAGGAGAGGTCCTGGAGGATGATGCTGTGGAGCTTGGAAGGGCCATCGGAGATCACCTTGTGCAGCCTGGTCAGCACTGCTTCACAAACCTCTGAGTCCCTGGAGAGCTCCCGTGAATGCTTCATTCTGCTGTTGCAGAAATAGAAAGGGATGGGCTCAGGTGTGTGACCCTAGACTCTTCAAGTGCAGCTGGGTGGGAGAACCTTTTTCCTCAGGGCTTCTGCATTCCCTCCCAAGCACCATGAGAGGCGGTTACTGAGCGCCTGGAGACATGGAGACAGTTCTGCTTCATAGACTGCCATGTGCCCTCTTCGACAGCTGTGCCTATTGTGATTCTCTTTTTGCATGTAAATTGGATTCCTCCTAAAGATTAAAAATGAGTCATCTTGCTAATGTAACCCAAATAAAGCCCAAGGCCCGGTGAAGTCCAAGCTCTGTGTGGAGCTGTGCCTCCTAAGGCAAAATAATCACAATGGAAGCTTGACCTGTAACTCCCAAGGATGATGTAAGGGGTCTAGTTCTAACTCCTAGTAGGAGTTCTTGAAGTTCCTTCTCGTTTCCTTCTTGATTCTCTCATACCCTGGCTGACCGCCCCTCATCTCTGTAGGAATGGCCGACAGGCCATTTTAGGCTGTCCCTCTCCCACCTTTGTTCTCTCTAAGCAATAGAGGATCTACACCGATTTTTTCCTCTCTGCTTGTCTACCTAGACTGTCCCCAGCAGAGAAGACTCACAAATTATCTAATAAATAAAAATCACCCACCCCTTTTCTTTCACCCCCCCCCCGGGCTTGTTTCTCTATACCAACATCCAGCTTTTGTGGTTTTTTTTAAAGCCCACCAAAGGGAAGGAATGGGGAAGGGAGGAAAGGAGAAGTGGATGTCAAAGAAAATTTCCCTTTGTTGAAAAGGGTGGGGAGGGGTTAAAATCAGGCTCCACTGCACATTAATAAGCCCTGTGCTCTTCCTAATAATGACCTCCACATCTCCCTGGCCACACTGCAGACCCCACACAGTTGACGTGGGCCCTCCGTGGACCATCAAACACAGATGTTTACAAACAAGTCCCATCAACCACCAACTACTGTCTGTGCAGTCTTATTCCTAGCCCTGCTCCAGGTCCCCCCCACCCGCCCCTGGGAATGTCTGGCTAAGTTCTTCCCTGGTTACCACATTAGGTGGCGTTAAAAACACCTTTATGTGCACAGTGGCTCGTCGCTGAGCACTGCACTTGGAGCCCTAGTCTGTGCGTAAGCTAAGCGTGACTCCAGCTCCCAGCTCTACCTGCTACCTGTTGTGTGATCCTGGGGGAGCCACTGACCTCTCTGCTTCTTAGCTTCCCCATCCATAAGTGGGCAAGAAGAAAACTTCGTCAAACGGTGTGGGAATTCAGTTTAACTAACTCAAAGAAAGTGTTTAATGTGGCGAAAAGGTAACTCTGTGCATACACCAATATTTCTGTTTTTAAAAACCATTCTTGTTTTGTTTTTGGAGAAAAGGATCATTTTTCAAGGAAGGGAAGAGGACCTGACTTAGAGGAGGGGTCAGCAAATGACAGTTATGAGGTCAATTTATTTGTCTGTGTAAAATTTCTTCGGGTCACCATCATAATTACTCATCTGTGGTCTCAGTCTTTGCCAGTGAAACCAGGGGTAAAATATGTCTACCATTACTCTGACCATCCCCAGTCTGTCTTCTTCCTTGCCCGCAAGCTCAGTTCAGACAACCCAGTGGAGGACTCTGAAGGCTAGACCAAGCAGTCCCATAGAACTTTCTGGAATATTGTCTCTAACCTAGTATCATCTAGTTACATGTGGCTGTGGAACACTGGGAATATGGCTAATACAGATGAAGGGGTAAATTTGTACTTTTAACTTGTTTAAATACAAACAGTCAGGTATGACTAGTGGCTACCATATTCTGGAAGATGGCAGATGCAACTGTTAGAAAACCGTAGGCCTGACTGTCTGGGTGGAGCAGAACACTACCTCCTCACCCCCTCTCTACGTTCCCTTGCCCCTTCCCCTGCCTAAACAAAATATGTCTGTTGATAGGCCCATGAGACTTGGTTTTGGTTGGACTAGAACCACTGCCCTGACTAATTCAGACGTAAATCCTGGCAGCCATTTTTATAAAGAATCAACAATATAGTCTGCTACTCATCCATTTTACAAGCTCAAGGGATGCCAAGAGCCTCTGCTTGGATGTAGTTTTCAACCCAGTCTATGGCACTGATGGATTATTCTGTTTAAAGATGAAAGAAGTAGTCATCTTATGGGTTTGGAGCATGTGTGGCCATACTGTCCCCAGCTTTGGCAGAAGGTTTGGTTCCACTAAAATCAAGTTCCAAGAGTTCTTTACAACTCTTAAACTGTACATATCCCATACATGACAGAGAAAAGACCATCTGGTTTGATGACGGTTGGCTTGGAAGAAGAGCACACAAAATAAAAGTATACACTTCCATCCTCAGGAGATGAGAGTCTGTGCTAAAGAGGAAATGAATTCATGTCCAGAAGGGTTCTGCCAAGAGGCCAGGCAGGCAATGCTGTCCTGGGAGAGTCTCACTGGGACCATGAACACTAAACTAATATTTCTTGTGGTCTCTTCCAAAGTGAGATGTTGACTTGCTGCTGGAATAGGACAGATAACCTCTCATTGGTAGCAGAACAGAAAGGGGCTTGCAGATTTTCGTCCCCAAAGAAGAACAGCTAGGATGGCACCAGCTGCCTTAGCTGCTCTGTGTCCATCCGTTTCTGGGTGCAGTGCTGTGGCAGCTGTTTTCTTGTAAAGAGAACCAACCCTGGAACCAAACAGACCTCTATCAGAATCTTGCGTCTATAACTCGCTAGTGATATAAGTGGAGAAGTCACTTTTCTGAACCTTATTTTCTTTCAAATGGATGTAATGGTGAACTTACCAAGAGCTGTGTCAAGGATGGAGTAAGTGACATTTGAGGATCATTTAGAGTAGTATTTTCAATGGTGTCAGTCTCTTGGGTGGCTTGAGGGTTTGAAGCACACAGTCCAACCCAGGCCAATCAAGGAGAGACTTCAGGGTAGTTCAGTCCTGTAACAAGGATCTGGCATGGTGAGCTGATTACAGCAGAGCATCTTGAACTCCACTGTTCCCTCTTATCACCCATGGATTAGTTTAAATGCAGATTCCGAGGAACCAAGAGTGTCCAACTTAGAGCTGTCAGGTAATTCTAACTTTTTTGGTCTTTGACATCCTTTGAGGAGCAGTGATTAAAGATTTTGTTCTGATTTGTGTCTTTTTCTACTGTCATCCACAAAAGACAGAGGCACTATCTACTTTGGGTAGCAAGTGGGGGACAAATACAGAAGAGGGATAATGTAAATTGGGCACAGTGGTGCACACCTATAATCCCAGCACACTAGGAGGCTGAGGCAGGAGGATCACTTACCTCAAGCCCAATCTGGGCAATTCAGTGAGCTCCTGTCTAAAAATTTTAAAAGGGGGTGGGGTTGAGGATGCAGCTCAGGGGCAAGGCCCTGGATTCAACCTTCAGTATTGCAGTGATAATTGTGGTGGTAGTAATGCACACGGAAGGAAAATCAGCTGATGAACCTAGAAAGTATAGAAAAGGAGATGCATTAGAGGTTTTCAACTCTGGCTGGACTCTAATCTCACCTGGAAAGCTCTAAAAATTATCACTCATCTGGTCCCATCTCAGGAATGCTGATTTAATTGGTTGGGTTCAGGCCAGATGTGATGTATGAGAGAAAATAACTCCCCAGGTTATTACAGCGTGCAGCCAGGGCTGAGAACTACTGGCTGGACAACAACCACGCCTTCTCCAGCTGGAAAGCATGCGGGAAGGGACTCATCATGGTATCATGTCAGGTTGCTTGGGGGCTGCTGGTTAGGCAAGAAAGAAAGCTTTATGGAGAGTGCAGGGAAGATAAGCCAGTGGATTGAAACCTTGAACAATCAGATTAATTTGATCAAGTTGTTAGGAAAACACTAAGTTGCTAACTGAACTGAAATAGTAGCTGTCTTTGGTTACTTTTCTCTCCTTGCTGAGACAAAATACCCAACACCCAAAATGAAGGAAAGAAAGGTTTATTTAGCTTACAGTTCGTGGAGGTTTCAGTCCATACTTGGCTGGTTCTGAGGCAGAGTAGCACATGGCAGAGGGCAAACGTTCATGACAGCAGAGCACAGCAAAACCAGAAGAGCAAAAGGGAGGAATGGCTGCAAGCAGCCTCCTTCCTTCCCTTACATTGTAAACAGCCTACCCCCACCCAGAGGGTGTGTACCTCTCACACAATCTCCATGCCCTCCTCTTCCACAGGCTCAGGATGTGTACAGTAGCCTAGCCATGGGCCTTCAAAGACCTATCTTCTGTGGAGAAGCCAAGGGTAAATGGAAGAAGTAAAATGCTGCTGCGACAGGGAGGTGGGACCTACATTTCTTCCATTAACGCTGTGGGATTGGTTGTCCACTGCGCTGGCAGAGGCAGGGTGATGGGTTTCCTCTGAGCACTGATGCCAGCATGTTTTGGTAGCATCAACTGGGCCTCATGCAACCAGGGTGCCGGTGGACACAACAAACTCTGATGAGAAAGCACCGTGGATGTGGTTGTAACAGAATGTTCCGGAGGCCCGGAACAGGCTGGCGAGTTACCAGAAGCCAGCTCAGAGTTGGCCCCAGCAGGCTGCACACAGCTCAGCCCCCTCGAGGATGCACTAAGAGCCAGGTATGGCAAAGGCCTGCAGTCATCATGCTTTTGTGGACAGTTCCTTATTTCACCCTCATCTCCCTGAATCTCTGTCCACACAGCCTGTAAAGGGACCCTTCTCCATCAGTATCCCTTAGCGCTTGTCCCTTCTTCCCAAGGCAAGGTCCTGAGCTCGATTCCTGGTATAAAGGAAAACAAACAAAGGCAGAGTGCACTCAGCTCTCCTGCTTGGCACTTTGTCGCCTTCACCAGAGCACAGTTGATTCAAAGTCCTGTAGAAGCCCAGGCCACTGCAAAGGGTCATCTGGGTGCTGGTGAGTCACTCCAAAGGGAGCAGAGCCACACAGTGTCTGTAGGGAGAGAGCAATCCCAGCAGATGCAAACCTCAGCCAGACGCTGGCTGCGCGCAGCCTTGTCTAAAGGGACCATGCTTGCACAGAGGATCTGCAGGGAGTGCCACAACCCTGTAGTTGCACCGCACCCTGCATATTCTCATTGCATTGATCCTGGTGTGGCCTCGGGAACTTTAAAGCTCTCTAAGCCCTTCCTAATATGAGGCAAAACCCAGATGTGCCCTTCCCTCTAAGCTGCCGAGGGCAAGGGGACAGCTGGTTTGGTGCGCTGGAGTCATGGTGCTGTGCTACCATCGCCCACCCCTCTGGTCTTCCTCTGCATCTTCCAGCCCCCTAGGTGGAGCCCCCAAAATTCTGCAGACAGAAGTACAGAAAGGCTGAAAATTGCTCACTAATTCTGAATCTTGGTGAGGCAGAGGCCATTGTGCGGCTCTGTGAGAATTTTTCTGTGAGTTAGGATTGGGAGGACCCTTAGTGTCAGACCAATATCCTGGGTTTCTTGATGTCTCTCACGCAGGGATTTGTGGGTCAGGGCAATGGCACGCCTGGAAACCACTTCTCATGGTACCCACCCATTTGGTAGAAGCCCCCACAAACCCAGCCTGGCAGAGGAGGCATAGCTTCTGAGAAGAGCGAGGGACAAGCAGCCTGACAGGGCAGCATGGAGTGGCCAAGGGCTATGCGCAGACCCCAAGTCCAGGGGAAGCAAGGCAGCCACATTCACCTACTGCTCCCAAAGCTGCTGTTACCTCACATCCACGCTGGTCTTTCCAACACCTGCAAATGAGTTAGAAGGCACCCTGGCCTGGAGGTAGCAGCCCCCAGAGCCTGGCACTCAGAGGACACCTGAAGGATCCTGCGTGTGTGTGACAGAGAGAGAGAGAGAGAGAGAGAGAGAGAGAGAGAGAGAGAGAGAGAGAGGGAGGGAGGGAGAGGGAGGGAGAGGGAGGGAGGAAGGGAGGGAGGGAGAGAGAGAGGGAGGGAGGGAGAAAGAAGACGCTTGAGAAAACACTGTCTCCAAAGGCAGGAAGGGATCACAAACCTAGGCTTCATTCTTTCTGAAGCCACCTCCTTAGGCCAGTTGCACAGCTCAGTCAGTTTTCCGTCCTTTCCTGACCCAACCATGAGGGTTAGGTTCCTCACACCTTGCTTTCGAATGCACTTTGCGGACCGCAAAGGGTGACTGAGGAAAGGGACTATCCGCCAGCTCCGAGTCTCTGTGCTCTTCTAGGGGAACTGGGGAGCAAGGAGCAGGGCGTGAGGAGTACAGCCTAGGCACTTCGCTTAAGGAGTAACAGAATCAGAATTCTACCCTCTGAGGATACTGCCTCATGTTCAGGACTTGAAGTCAAATGTTCTTTATTATTTATAGTTTCAACTTTAATTATATGAGAAACACGCATTTTAGAAAAATTCAATATACAAAAAAGAAGCTATTAAAGTACTTGAATCCCATCCCCTAAAACAAATAATCATAATCAGTAAAATATTTTGCTACAGTCTCTGTGGCATCTTAGTTCATGAACCTGTTTGTGTGCAAACAACTTGGCTTGCAAATGAAAGTGTTTGGCAAAATTTTGTTTTTGTTTGCAAATTCCACACTGGGTATCAAACGCCACTGTGGCCATCTTTCCCACACAAACACACATGTGACCGTCTTTTTCAAAACTGTAGAACAGATTAAGTTCACAAACCAAGGTGCTGAGGCACTTGTATATTTTTGAAGTATGATGGGTCCCAAATCTTTTACAAGTGTGAGTTCATAGCACAGTCCGGCAGCCTGTGCCATAAAAGTGGAACAATATTTGTAAAACTTTTCCCACGTTCCTCCATGTCATTTTAAATCATTGAACAGAATATTGTTCAAAGGATGCACTGGTTTATTTTTATTTGGTGGGTCCTCTGATACTAGGCATTTAGATCACTTGTAATTTTCTTTTTTGTCTTAAAAACATTTTCCTGAGTGGGACATGGTGGTGCACACATGCAATCTCAGCACTCTGGGAGGCTGAGGCAGGAGGATCACAAGTTCAAGCCCAGCACAGCCAACTTAGTGACCCAGGTAGGCACTGTCTCAAAATTTAAAAAGGGCCAAAATTGTAGCAAAGTGGGGAAGGTACTGTGTTTCACGCCCAGGCCCACAGAAAACAAACACAAGAAAACAGAAGCCACTGTCCAGATACTCCCTTCACCTGTATATTTGTGCTCGTTTGTCTTTTAATTTTTAGGGTAACCTGGGCCAGTGACTCTGCAAAGCTTTGTCTTTCCAAAGAGAAACCTGCATGCTGCTTGTATAGTGTAGTACTTCTAAAATATTTTTACTCTAAGTACATGAGAATATATTTATAAACCTCAGATGATTGTTAAGTATTCGGCTTACAGCGAATACTTTCACCAAATACTGTGAAGTGTTCAGCTCACCAGCACTTGTCCTGTTTGCCAGCTCTTTCCTCACTTAATTTTGTCTGATTGTGGATCTATATCATTCACACTCAGACAGGAAAATGCATAGACTGCTGATAAGCGCTCGGGGAAGAAGTCCCTGTCACCCACACTAAGACGGAATTATCTCTTGCCACTTGCCTCAACTCCCCACCGCGCTTGGCTCTCCAGGCTTTCTCTGAAGATGCCGCTTGCCGACTCTGGCTTCAGAGGACGCTCGGAGGGCTTCTCCAAGAAGCGCTCTGGTGCCAGGAGAATGTGCCCCTTTGCAACAGTCTGATGTGTCCGTAGTAACAGAGATAAACATGCACCTGGCTGAGGCTGTGTTTTTCCCTGTTTCAGAAAGTGTTTCACAGATGCACCTCTGAGGTTTCCCGCAGTCTGGGGCAACAGCAGGCTAGAAACTTTATCTGGCTTAGAAGTCACAGATTTTATGTAAGAAAAATGGGAAAGCAAAACTATAGAAAATGGGTACCTGTATAGGTCAAGGAAAGGGAAGGCCCATGGCTTTTGCTATGCCTCATCCAGATTTGATGTCAGAAAACCTCAGGCCACAAGGGCTTAAATTCCAATTTTTAGATAAATATTGTTACATTTCTGATTACAAAATGAATGAATGTTCCTTATAGTCAATACATTTAGAAGACTGAAAGGGGGAAAAACCTTATAATTTCACCCTCAGCCCGTTTAATGTGTTGTATATTTCTTTTCAGGTTCTTGAGGCACACTTTCAGATTAATTAAGGTCATTACAGCCTATCCTAGTTTGGGGTTTCTACCCAACAATTCAGCAAAGGCATGTTCTCCATGTCGACAGTTGTACATGAGGATTTCCTCAGCCTCCACTGGGAACTGCACTGGCTGGAGAGATGAGCAAAGGACACACAGTAAGCATGTCTATCAACCATAAATCCAAGGGTAAAGCAGAAGAATTTTGCTTGCTGTTCACCTACAATGAACAGCAAAGATCTTTTTTCCTCCCTGGGTTACTAACTTTGCCTTCTCCAGGTAACATAAAGCAGTTGTTGGAGAGATACAGAGGGTGGGCTGCTGTTGCTTGAGGCTCTGAACACTTGCTCCTGCTCAGAGAATCAGGCCCATGGGGACATGGTCTCAAGGGGCTTCGTTCATGCCCTGTGTCAGGAGGAGCATTCTGGAGCTACTTGTGGGAGGGGATTGTCCCTTGAGCATGCAGCGTAACCAAGAAACCTGTGCTGTCTCCTCTTTGACCAATCACCAAAAGTTAAAGAGAATCGTGTGCCCCAGGGTACTATGATCACTTCACCCTTTCCCAGCTACATCTATCCAGAAGCTACATCTATCCAGAAGGTCTGGCTTGTGACTGCCACCAGCTCCTATAGTTCCTCTGAGAGCTGGAGAAAGGCCCCTCTTCCAGACACCTGCCTTCCACCTGTGGAACTTATAATCCACTGATGCTTTTGCTGACCTTTGCTGAAAGGTGTTAGAAGTGAAATGCACACAGATGATACAAACAGTGCCCCCCTCATGCCCCCAGCCTGGTCCTTTCTTCCGGATATGACGCAACATGCAAACAGGCTTGGTATGTGTGAGTAGCCTTGTTAGAGGCTAGGCGAGCAGCTGCCCAAGTCTACAACCAGAAGTTTTGATTCTTAACAATTCCTCCCTGTCCCTTTGCTGAAGCGGCTGCCTTTTATTTACTCAGTTAACCAGTGTTTGTTAAGCCTTTGAAACAGGCCAGGCCTTGTGCTAGGTGCAGCAAGTAAAGAGAGAAGTAAGCCATGGCACCCGCGTCTTGCAAGTGTGTCATTGACTGTGATGCTGGGCGGGGGCCTCGAGGATGAGGGAAGCTGTGAGGGAGACAGTCCTTGAGGTCTGGCTTTGGAGCATTTCTCCTGGGCCTGGAACGGGATGAGGCAGGCGAGGCAGGGCAGTGTAAGGACAGACTGCATGCATTCTGTTCAGCATTTTCAACATTAACTTCAATTCTTTAGCGTCTTGCACACACATAGTTTGACTTGGCTACTGAGTTTGTGGGTGCCCCTGTACGTTTTGCTCTTGAAGTTAAATCCTTATACACCTTAGCTGAGTTCTGGCCTAGAAACCGAAGCAAACCTTACCGTTCCAAAGACAGTTAGGGAACCCTGATAAGCAGGGTTCTGAATCGGGCCAGTATAGTTCTTTTGGATTTGGAGGATAGAGAGGCCAGCCAGCCATGCTCACCACCCCAGGCACACAGCACCTGTCACTCCTGTCAGTGCCTCGTGTAAGATGCTGAGCTGGCAGCCATTTTCTTCCACAGTGACAAGAGTGTCTTCAGACAAATGTTTGTAGGACCCCTATCACATGCAGACTCTGCTTCAGGCCTAGAGAGGCTGAAGTGAAGAAGGCAATACCTTTTCTGGCATGCAGCCTGCATTTGGGTGTAGACAGGAAGTGAGTATGATCACGTCAACCTGTGCTGCTGGAGACAGGAGCCCTCCTGCGTGCTGGCACTTGGCAGGGTCAGGACAGCTCGCAGGGGAAGCCGTGTTTGAGCTAAAACATCCCTGGCAAGTGGACACAGTGGCCTGTACCTCGCAGGATTACTAACTTTTTTTTGACAGATAATCTTTAACGAGTCCCCCGTTTGTGCCTGTCATAACAGCTGTTCACGTCCCAAGTCACCTTTCAGCAACACAGATAAAGGGTTTTGCTAGACCTTTAAAAACCCAGGTAGATGGAAGCACCAGGTGGCTAACTCGGACAGCACAGTGGACAGGGACGGAGGGGAGGGGTGCACCGAGCACCTAGGGTCCAGGCTCACTCGCAGTCGTTAAACTTACAGTACAGCAAGCACCCACCTCCCCTAGGCTGTCTGCTGGAGGGGCACTCTGTTGCCAGGCTTGGTGAGGACGGACCAGACTCCAGGCAAACTCGTAAGAGTCTATTTTGGGAGTGGTGGAGCCGCTCTGCATCGTAAGTGCGGTGGGGTTGCAGGTCTGTGTGAACTGGTCACCCCGGGCCGCGCTGCGCGCGGGAAAGGGCCCTTTTGCTCTGTGTGAATTATCCCTGAAGGTAAAAGCCTCAGCCCTGCCTTTCGCCTCCACCCCTGTCGGGCTCGGGCTGCCCCGGGGCTGCACAGCGGTCCGTGTCCCCAACTCCAGGGACCAGGGCGGGGCAAGACGCGGAAGGGTTTGGTGAGCTGCACCCGGGGAGCAAGCACAGCGGCGGCCGGGATCCGGTAGCCCCGGATCGGGGCGCCACGGGGGCGGGGCGGGGCGGGGCGGGGCTGCGGGCGGGAAGCTCGGCTCCGAGGTGCCGCCCAGGCGACCCGCCCTCCCGGCCGCGCGTACGACCGAGCCACCGCGGCACGGGCGCCGGGCCATGTTCAGCCGGAGCTCGCGGAGGAGGCTGTGCGGCCGCCCGGTGAGTGCCCGCGAGGGGCAGGTGTCCCGCTGGGACTGTCCCCCGGGGTGCCCGTCCCCGCATGCGTGTCCCTGCCCGCGGCCGCGCACCTGTGGCCCCAGGTGAGCCGCGCGCGGGACAGTGCGCCGAGCGAGCCCGAGCGTGCGGGGCCGGGCCCCTGGGGCAGACCCGCCGCCCCGGCCGCGCGGCGGAGGCGGGCAGGACCCCGCCCCCCACCGGGCTCCGGCCACTGGCGCGCCCGACTTCGGGCTGTCTTTCGGGGCGTCCTCTGCTGTCCCTTTCCCGGGCCCCTGGCGGTCCTATGGGGTTTCTGGGGGAAGGAAGAGGTGCAGCTTTCTTAGAAACCGGTGACCAAGGTGTGTGTGGGGGGAGACAAAGCCCCAGCCAAGGCGGTTTCCTGGGGTTCGGTGCCTTGGAGACAGCCCACCTGGGCACGCCTTCTCCAGGCCGCGACCACCCGTGGGGCGCGGCCGCACCCGCCACCCCCAACCCCGGTGGGAGTGGACAGTGGAGTCCGCTGGTGGGGTAGGAAGGACAGGCCGTTACCTGGGATCCCCGGGGCTCTGGCGGCAGCGGTCTCAGACATTCCTGTGTTGTCTTTCTGCTTTGAAGTTGGCAGGACTGGGGCGGATCGAAAGAGGCCAGCCGTGTACCGCCTGTGGTGACCAGTGCCCGGGGTTCACCCTGCACAAATGGAGGTAGGATGCCTTGCGCACAGCGCTGCCGGGAGAAAAATAAGTAACGTTGCCCTGCACATCGGACTTGGAAGTCACATGGAGCAAATGCAGAGGCTGCTCCTTTAAGAGCGTAGCTACATCTGCTACAAATATTGAAGGTGGAAGTGGTGGCTAGACACAGGAGGGTGCTGGCGCTCGGCAGCCTAGCCCCCTCCTGGCCAGGGTTTTTAGGTGCCTGCGCAGGGCCGGGTGTCTAGGTAACTCAGCCCCAAACAATCACCCTGGGTGCGGCGGTGTTGCCAAGTGCCCCAGCACTGTGCGGACAGCACTGCCTTCCTGCCTGGTGTTTGCGACTGTGTTTTTAAATTCAGCCCCTGTGACTCTGGGTCCCAACCGCAAATCCACCGCTGCCCGCCTGTGCTGTGTCAACCCTCTTCGGTGGCCAGATGTTTCTCATTAATGCGCCTTGAATGTTGACTTCCAGGCAGCCTCAGCCTGGACTGGAATGAGAGCTGGGAGTCAGGATCTGGGCGCCTACTCGGTGCATCTGGCTACTGGGGTACTGGTTGACACAAGTCGGGGGCAGGCATTTGGCCCCTCAGGATGGTGATGTAAGGAGAGGGGCTCCGCATTGGCAGCTTCATAAACAGGAAAGATGGTGACAGGAGCAGACATTTATATCCCCTCTCGCTTTCCCAGCGTGCATATGCCCCCCAACGAGTTCTGTTTTGGGATGCGAAGGAGGGAAGTGCATCTTTGCCCCCTACTCTTTGCCTGCCTGTGGTTGTAACGTGTGCTGGGCACCAGCTACAAGGCAACTCACAGCCAGTGCCTTTGGAAATGAATGCTTTTGTTTCTGCCTCAGATGGGTCTGGCAGCCTCCCTGCCTTTGTTTCAGGGCACTGAGCGCAACCCTGATGGCTCCCCGGCATTTAATAACTTCTGTGTCCGAGTCAGGCAGGCAACCTTATAAATATGTAATCGGCAGACATAGGCATCCGTCAACAGCGCCAGGGCCATGGCCCACATGGTTGTGTTCTGGACTGGGGCTTGTGTGTGTCACACATGGGGACGGTATAGAAAGCTTGTTTTGTGAACCAATCCACTGTGATAAAAAACTGTGCATCTTTTTTTTTGAGTAATACTGGAGATTGAACCCAGGGAATTTGCACTGAGCTACATCCCCAGCCCTTTTTTATTTTGAGACAGGGTCTTGCTAAGTTGCCCAGGCTGGGCTTGAACTTGTGATCCTCCTGCCTCAACCTCCCAGAGTGCTGGGATGACAGGCATGTGCCACCACACCCAGCTATGGCTTTCGTTTTGATCTGCCCTGCACCTTGACGGAGGTGATGAAGAGCAGGGCAAGTAATTTCAGGCCTCCACTTCTTGTCCTCTGCCTGTGGGTCACCTTCTGGCCAGAGGCCTGGCAGGTAGCTGTGCAGTGCTGGTGAGTAGCCTGGCTCCTCTTCCCAGCAGTGTGACCTCCGACCTCTGGCCAGTCCCTAACCCCTCCTAGCTCTTAGTCTCGCCAGCTAATAAGTGGGAATGACAGGGGTGCTTAACCTCAGACTCTTCCTGCAGAGATTCAGCAAGATACTGAAAGCATTGTCCCATCCCAGGGATGCGATGAAGATTCTCTGACTTCCTTCATCACTATCAGTTCACTCCCACCCCTGCTCAGGAAACCTCACGAGAGTGTGTGAGGAGCTCGGAGTCCAGGATCAGCTTTTAGGTCTCGAAACACAGCTTGCTAGAGAACTTGGGGCTGTTTACCCCAGCTGGTGTTGTGGTGGGAGGACAAGCCTTTCCTTTTCAGCCCATTCTGCAGGGTCCTGGAAAAGAGACCTTTTCACCAAGTGAGACGGATTTTCATGAGGAAGCAATTTCCCCCCTTGCGGCAGCAGAAAGTCTGCACCTTGTGCAGCGAGTGGGGTTCTTATGGCATTCCCCTCACTGCCAGAAAGGAAACTGCTCCTTGCCTTGTCCCGCCTTTATCTCCATGGGCATACTTCAGGTGACCCTTTGGACAGCCATTTCTGGATTACGGTGCAGTTTTCTGTTTTGGCAGTTTGATATCCACACTACCCTCTGCCAGCCAGGGAGGCTGTGAGCTCCTGGGAGAGAAAGCATGGTACCTGTGGGGAGAAAGGCCGGCCTGGCCGGACCCAAGAGTGGTGGGGCTTCCTACCCTGAGTACCAGGGGCCCCTCTGTTGCCACTCCCTGGCCCCATCTACTCCCTGCAGTGTCCTCCTAACTGGTCTTTCTGCTTCAACCTGGGTCGGCCCCACCCCCAGTCCATTGCCCATACAGCAGGTATCTCTTAAAAATGGGACAGAATCGTGTTACCGCCTCCCTGCATGAAGTTCTAGGGCGGAAGAAAGCAAGTTGTAAACACACTGCGTGGTGGAGTTACCTGGGCTTTGCCGGCCAGAGCCCAGCTGGCATTTGCTGTGGCTTTGGCTGGCTGTGCAATCTTAGACCAATGACTTAGGCTCCCTGGGTTTCATTTCCCTCACTGCCAAATTCACCTCTCCCCCTTGAACAAGTATTTAAGTGCCTGGGTGGGGCAGTGCCCTGGCACTGGGGATTTGACCGAGAGTGGAACAGACAGAATTCCAGGCCCATTCCCTAAATAATTACACTTCCCATAAGGCCAGCAGGAGAGGCTCTCTCAGGAGGTGGTGCTTGTGTGGAGGCCTGGGGTAGGGCAAGAGGGTCTTGCGAATTCAGGCTGATGCAGGCTCGGCAGCATCCCTTTCAGGAGGGCGTGAGGGATGCAGGACTGGGCCTGGTCCAGGTCCCCAAACCGAGCCTGTGCTGCAGCAGTGTCCCTGGCTGATTGAGAGACACCATTTTGATACATGCTGTGTCCCCTGGGGCTCTCCTTGCAGAGGGAGGGATGCCCAAGGTCTTGTCAGGCTGGTGCATTTCACACGAGGTTTTTACGGTGATGCTGCCCTCCCAGTTTTGTTGTCTCACAGGCTTCTGGGTGATGGACAGGGAGTTTTAAAAACAAAATGAAGAAAAACAAAGGTGTTGTGTCTCAGGGAGCAGAGCGCTCACAGTTCTCAGCATGAGCGTTCCCCTGTACCCGAGGTGGATAGCTGGGAGTGAAGTGGCCTTACAGGTGACCCAGCCTGGGAAAAACATCTCTCACAGTGGCCTCCCGGAAAGGGGCACCTGCAGGCTGCAGAGCAGTTCAGTGGAGGCAGAGGAAGGCGTCTGTAGGAACCACGGCTGGAAGGAATGCCTAGGGCACTGTGTCTCGCTGCATGGCTGGCTTCTTCAGAACCATGTGAGCAGAAGAGAAGGACGGCCCCTGTGGGGTATGGACTTCCTTTCTATGTGCTGGGAACTGATGGACATACCAGCAATGGTACCAAACAACACCAGCAGTGACAGTGAGGGCCGACTCCTTAGTTGTCCTGGCCTGTGTTCAACAGACATCTTTATTCCATTGTCACAAATTGTGAGACAGATATGATCATTTGCCCGATGAGGAAACTGAGGCTCCCTGTCGTAATTAACTTGACTAAGGTCACTAGGCTGGAAAAAATGGTGCTAGGATCCGGCTCCAAAGGCCACAGTCCTTTCCTCGTGATTCCAAGCCTGTTACTTTTCCTGAGGCAGTAGTCACAGACCAGAGGCCCTTGAGTCACACGCAGCTGCAGATACGATTTGTCTCATCTGCATGGCATGTTGAATTAGGGAGTATTTCTAAGGTTAAATTCAGGTTTTTAGCTTTGCTTGAGATCTCAGAAGACGTCTGACCCCCACATGACAGTGGCAGGTAGGACGCCAGCAGTGCCTTTTCAGAAGGACATGGTATTGGCCGACCCTCGTCTCCAATGGTCCAGTTAGTTTAAGGACCTCTCTGAATAGTTAGGTGCTTGTCAGGTGCTGGAAGTGACGAGCTCAGAAATCCTGAGTGGTTCTAAAACTAGTGAGCTTCTCTAACACTGGCTGCCACTGCAGAGCCCTGAGAATGCCAGGCGAGTGGTGTGCATCTTTTCTGTCTTCCACAACAGCCCTTGGAGATGGGTACCACTTTGAAAGCTCGTTTAGGTGGTGAGGAAACAGCGTCTCCGAGAGGTAAGCAGCTGTGTGGCCCACAGGTCAGAGGTATCCGGTCAGACTCGCGAGCCTTCCCACTCTCTCTTCCTTCCTGGCTTTCTTCCTCCTTCTACCCTCCCTTCCTTCTTCTTCCTTCCCTCC
>PVLD010000848.1:0-212191 GCA_004027595.1 Dinomys branickii
CCAAAATCCAAGAATGCTTACTTAAGTCCCTTGCAGAAAACAATGGAATATTTACGTAGAACCAACACACATCTTCCTGTATACTTTAACTCACCAGTACTTACGTTAACCAGTGCAGTGTCAGTGGCATGGAAGTAACTGTTATTGTACTCTATTGTTTAAGGAATGGTGTCAAGAAAAAGCCTGTCTGTGTTCAGTAAAGGTGCAGTGCATTTTTAATCTGTGCTTGGCTGAATCCACTCACAGGGAGCTTATGGATATGGGGGGCAGACAGCATTTAACAACAAAATGGTTCATTTTGATATAAAATATATTTTTTTGCTTTATGTAGATGTCAGTTTATTGTGCATTTTATTTTCATTCTTAGAACCAGGTGGCCAACATGTAGACCAAAATTCCTTTGCCTTAAAAAAAATTCCATGGTCCCGTCTACTAAATAAAGAACAATTTTTCTCTACCCCACGTCCCCCCCAAGTTAATGATGTTACATCTATAACATCAAGCTGTAGCAAGATACCTGCTACTACTGAGCGCTACAGGTAGAAATATGTAAGAGTATTTCAACTACAGCGATCCACGTGCACCCATGCTTATAGATGCATAATCCTAATAGCTCAGTGTGTACGTCCATCAATACATGAACGGATAGAGATGCAGTAGTAGGGCTGGAGATATAGCTCAGCAGCAAAGCGCCTGCGTGGCAAGCGCAAGGTCCTAAGTTCCATTCCCAGTACCCCCCGCCAAAAAAAAGAGAGAAACAGTCTAAGAAGATGTAGTTACACACAGTGGAGCCCTTCTCTGCCACAAAGAACAATCTTCAGCCACTTACAGGAGAATGGACGCACCTTGAGATCGTAACGTCCAGTGAAATAAATGAGACACACAAGCTTAAATACTGCGTGGTTTCTCTTATCTGAGAAGCCCAAATTATAGATAAAGAGCAATATAAAAGGTAATAGGAAGTGGAGAGCTCTTCCCCAAATGGGAGGGGAGACCAAGGGATGGAGGAAGAGGGTGAGGAGAGGAAGGGGTGAAAACTGAATTCAGATGTGTTACGTACACATACTGAGTCCACACACGTGCGGTCATATGTCTCTAAGTTTTATCCCAGGGGGTCTGTCAAAGTGTAAAATGTGAGGATGTCACTCCCTGGTAGAGCACTTGACTAGCATATGTGAGGCCCTGGGTTCTACTCTTAGGACAAATACACACACACACACACACACACACACACACGAACAAGTTTCCAGTAAGAATTATAAAATAAGCGAACTAAACTGCTTCCTATTTTTTTTTTTTTTCGGTACTGGGGATCGAACTCAGGACCCTGCGCTTGCTAGGCAAGCACTTATTCCACTGAGCTATATCCCCAGCCCAAAATTATTCCGCCACAAAGAGAAAGTGTTAGTATTTTTATCTATTCTCTTTTTTTTTTTTTTCGGTACTGGGGATCGAACTCAGGACCCTGCGCTTGCTAGGCAAGTGCTTATTCCACTGAGCTATATCCCCAGCCCCTACTGCTTCCAATCTTTAGATAAATGAGATGAACTTCATGGCCGAGGTGCAGCATGAGGCTCTGGGTGGAGGCACAAAGCCGAGCACAAACAAAGCTCTATCTGTCTACCACAGAGGCCTGTTCAGTTCCAGTCTGAGAACAGGAGCCCTCGGAGCATCACACTGTGCACTTGGCGAGACAGCATCCTGAGTGCTGCTGGGCATGGGCACACGTGTGTAATCCCAGTACTCAGCGGTTGAGGCAAGTTCAAGCACAGCTTGGGCAACTCAGTGACTTGCTGAGATGCTGTCTCAAAATAAGACAAAACACTAAAAAAGGGCTGAGGATGTAGCTCAGTGTGATGGCTCAGGGTTCAATCCCTAGTATTGGGGGAAAAAAAAAGGGATTCCCAGTACCGAAGGGCTATGGCCAAAGCACTGGCATCTCTAAAGGTCTAGAGCACGGCTGTGCTTTGGCCATGTGTTTTTGCCTCAGAAGAGGTGAGCTTCCTTGGGCATCTGTCACATGCTAGCTGGTGACATCCACAGGGACCCCTGGGCCCCAGCCTGGCTTGCGCCCTGGTCTGGTGCTGCAGTCCCTCCCACCCCCTTGCCCAGGCCCTGCAGCGGTCAGCCAGGGGGGTGGACCATGCTGGGATGGTTCTCTTAGAGAACTCTAGAATTATGCTGGGGCCCGAGTTTGGGGACCACCAAACACGAGGCTCTGCCTGTTAAACCTGCCCAGGCCACATGATGACCAAGGCTACTGGATTTTTGCCCAAGAATTCTCTTTCATCTCTTTCTGCAGATTCCAAATGCATAGTTAATTTTATCTGAGTGATAAAAATTAGCTTGGTATTAGCAAGGCCTTGGGCATGTTCAAACCCATTCATGTGGTTTAATCAACTCCCAGACAACACTGTCCCCGGGCTGCAGAACAAGTTCAGTTAGCTTGGCCAGGGTCTCTCGGGGGGATGTCCTGGGGCCAGGCTTCCCTGAGCTCTCAATCTGATGCTTCCAGGGAGGGGTTCAAGTGCCAGGCTTCTAAGCAGTGGCTCCTCAAACAGATCCTGTGTCCCCCAGCAGCACTGGCAGTCGATGACCATGTACACTATCCTAGAAAGAGCATACAGGGCCATGCCCCCAAGGGTTGGGTGACTCTGCTCTGCGACAGGCAGCTGGGGGGGCGGAGATCACATGTCCTCTATCACCTGAGTCCACCCCCAGCTGCCCTAACACTCCAGCTGTCGGGTGGCCTGTTCAGAGGGTAAGAGATCTGGGACCCATGGGGAATGTCATCTCACAGGTACAGAAGAAGGTCCTGACATCAAAAGTTGCATTGGCCACCCAGTTCCTCTGCTCTGAGCACAGCATCAGGGCCCAATCTACAGTGTATAGTTGCCACAGGCACATGCCTTTCAGGTCAGTGGAAAGGCATGTGCTGGACTTGTGGCTGTGAGAACTACAGTGCGGGCGGTGCTGTCACTGCTGAAGGACCTGCAATGTTGCTGGGTCTGTTCAAGCCTTAGCATGGGGGTCCTGCATCCACTCAGCACTCGTGCACCAAGGGAGATGCGGACAGGGTCCAGGTCCCTTGTAAATCCCCCAGATGTCAAGGAAGTCACTTCTTCTGCCCTCCTCCGTGTTTAGAAGGAACGTGTCCTCAAGGATGAGGGTGCACAAATACCCTGCTACCTAGGAGCAATGGTCCCCTCTCGTCCCTCCACCCGCAGCCTCACCCAGCCCCTGCTTTGTCATCTGCAGCACACCGCAGGAGCGGTGGCGCCCAGGGCTGGCTGACCATGAAAGTCCCCTGGAGGATGCAGGAACATGCACAAACCACAGCCAGTGCTCGTCCAGAGGGCCAGCTTGGCGGGGAGGGAAGCGCTGGGAGGGCCCTCTACCAATAATCATTCCCCGGGGACTCTGTCGCAGCCAGATGTGGGCTCCTCTGGGGCTACGGGCTGCTGTCAGTACAGACTCTGCCAGACCTGTCAGACGGGAGAGTTGCCCCGAGTGGCACGGAGGGCTCGCGAGTCTGGGGCTGCGGATCCGCATGGTGCATCTGGTGGCCAGGCTGCGCACCTCATCCCGGGCCGTGTGGTAGTCACGTGCTGGCACCTGTGTGCGGCCCTGGGCCCAGGTTAAATCACAGGCACACCCTGGGCCCCTTCTGGCTTGACCTTCCCACTGCCCCCCAAATCTCACCTGGTGCATGGCCGTGCCTCACCAAGGGGGTGCTCAGCCTCCAGGGGGGAGTCTCCTCACCAGGCATCCCCTGCGCAGGCCTGCCTGCCTCTGCAGGAAGTGGACACACGCTACTGCAACAGGTGTATTCGATGTGGAAAGCGGGAGACAATTCTGTTTATTGTCAAGGACTCAGAACCAGAGTCTGCAGTGCACTACACAAACGTGCAGGAGGAACAGGGCAGGGCGGGGTGGAGACCCAGTGATACACAGCATCAGCGAGCCACCTCCAGCGTTCCTTCTGCCACTTGGCCCGATGAAGGCAGCCATCCCTCTACCCCAGGTCTGAAACACGATGGAAACATGACTCAGTGTATCAGCTGCTACCCCGCAAGCAGGCCAAGAGGCCTCTTCAGCTGGCGCTTGGAGTCCCAGTCCACACAGGGGGATGCTGAAGGTGGCCTGCGTCTCTCACTGTGCCTGGTCCCCAGCTCCTTAAGTCCTGGCCTTCTCTTGACTCTCGATGACCAGCTTGTCCGTCGTGTACAGTTGGCTGATATGGACCTGAAGGAGAAGACAGGACACAGGTTAGGAACACGGACTCCATCAGCCCTAAGGAGCAGGAGAGCGCTTCCATGTAGGCCCTGGCCCTGGCAGGCTCATGGACAGTCTCTGCTAGCTCCTTGTACACCCATGGCCATCCCTTCTCTGAGACAGCACCAGGGTGTTTGGCTGCTGGCCGGAGGCAGAGCCATCTGCACGGTGCCCAGAGTTCCCCATTGGTGCCATTCCTTCCTTCGGAACCGCTTCTTTCATCAGGAGGAGCTTTCCGCATCCAGCAGACCAGCTGTGAAATCACGCCCAGCTGCTGCCCCTGGGGGCAGTGCGTGCTGCCCCCACCCCCACTTTACTCTTCATCCTTTTTTGTGGGGCCTTCTGCTGCGGTCCCACTGTGCCCACCTCCCGGATGGAGGCCGAAGCCATAACCTGGGCCACAGCCCCTCCTTCCTTCGGAACAAAGAGTCCTTGTCACAGTTTCGCTTTAAAGGCACTTCCCGAACAAGACTTTCAAAGGACCAAACAGAACGTGTAGAGAAGGGGCTGAGCATTAGGAAGTCTGTCTGGATTTCAGAGCACTTGGCCATTCTCTGTGAGCAATCTGGGGCAAGCAACTGCTCTTGAAAAGAGCACAGGAGAGAAAAATCCCCCAAGGCCAGAGCTGCCACCCAGAGCAGCTCAGCCTCAGAATTCAGATCCTCCTGGCTTTTCTGCTGGTCCAGGACAAGGGACAGAGCACTGTTAGGAAGGAAGGCCCTCAGGAGAGGGGCTCTTCCACCAGGGACAGCCCCAGGGGGACCTGTTCTCCTGTGCATGTGCTGGGTCTCCTGCCCACACTTGGCGGTCACAGGAACTAGTAAGATGTGGTGTTGGAGGGGACCAAAGAAAAGGTGGGCGGTGCTGCATCACCTGAAAAGGAGAAAATGGGGAACAGTGATTGGGCAGTAAGTGACCATGCAGGTGTTCTCAACTGCGAGAGAACTCGCTCACTAAGAGGAAGTGCTGTGTGGCCGAGGCAGAAGTATCCAGCACAATTCCTAGCAGAAATCGTGGTGCTGGGTGGCTCTGCGTCTTCAGCCATTCCTTCCCTTCAACAGCTCCGGCCACACTGGTGCCAGCAGCACGGCAGGGCGCCCTGGAGTGCTTCGTCTCCTAAATTGTTGCCCACACCATTCACAGTGTAAGGTCAGAAACCATCCAGAGGGCTGAGGCCAGTGTTTTCTTGCTTATTTATTGTCTGGGCTTATAATGGATCCCAATGGATGGAGGCAGGGATGGTTAGGGTTTCCCCTCTTGAACCTAAAACAGCCGCTGGGTGAGCTGAAGCCTGGCGACCCCTAGAGGAGAGGAGAGGCCACAGTGTGGATTATGTGGCTTTATTTTCACTTGTAAACTCGCATAGACCCACGGGTCTGCTACCAAATGATTTGAGGAGGCGAAGGATAAGACAGCAATGAGTCTTTAGGCAGAAGCCCGAGAATCCGCTTCTGGAGCGATGTCCCCGCACTTGAAGGAGGTGAAACACAAATCACTGCGATGCGTCAGGAGGAAGCCGACAGAGCTGGCTGCTGGGAAGGGGAGCAGTGGCAGTGGGCGTGGAGGTGGAGTTTACAGGCTGGCCGGGGCTGGGGCCCGCTGACCGCTTCTGACCGCTGTTAATCAGGGTGCCAGCCTCTCCAGGGTCAGCTTGGTCAGTAGGAGCCATGTGGTCTCCGTCAGCCCCGTGTTCTGCTTCTCATACAGAGCAGCCCCAGGAATATGCCAGTCTCCGTGTCCGCCCTCCACCCAGACACTGTCTGAACAGCTGGGGAACGGGGTCATCTGGCTGAGGGGCAGTCTCTGTATACGCGGGAAGGGAAACAAGTACTCCTTCTACAGCAATCAGCCTCTCCTGGAAAGCCCTTCTCCCTTCTAACCGTCTGCCGCCCTCAAGCAGGAGGGCAGCTCGTCTGGGCTGTCTGTGTGGCACACGTGGGGCTGACATGAGGGGATGAGCTCCTGTTCTGGGGTGTGCCCTGCCTTTGCCCCCACAGGCAGGGCTGGAGATGTGCATACTGCTGCCAGGCCACGCGCAGCCCTGGCAGACAGCGTGCTCTGTAGACCGGGGCCTGAGACGGAGGATGGATGGGCAGGCAGGGCTCTTCCTTCTAGGAGTGAGGCCAGCACATAGCAGATAGGTGTCTTTTGTGGGAAAGAGCTCCAAAGCCCCCCAGGATCTCCAGCTGTAGCTCAGCAGCTGGGCAGTGAGCATCTCGTGCCCCAGGTGTTCCACTGGGGATGCCTGAAGGCAACCCCTGTCCTCACCAAGCTCAGTGAGGAATGTGGCACCTGCCCTACACTCCGGAAGGTGCCAGCCTGAGAGGAATGCAGGTGGTAGAGATGACTTCTCAGTGCAGATGGCTGTCAAGTGGGCCTAGAAGAGGGGTGGGGAGCACCTTTCAGAGAGGGGGAGGCGCCAGTAGGGCTGCCCAGGGATATACACAATGGGTTTGCCTGTTTGAGAGCATTGAAGAGACGTGGGGTAAGGACAGATCCTAGAAAGCAAACTCATTCAGAGGGACAGGAGGGCCCCTGGGGTGCTGGGACTGGAGGAGCGAGGCCTTAGCCAGTGGCCCAGGGCCCAGCAGGCATGTAGGTGAGGATGAGGCCAGCTGGATCAACACACAGTGAAGCACACACAGTCAGGACGTGAGAGGCACTGTGCTCAGGGCTTGGTGAGGAACAGAGGCCCAGAAGTTAACCCTCAGAGGGGCGAGCTGGAACCTGTGGTCTCCTCAGATTCATCCAGAGCTTTCTCCAACATGCAGCTGCTCTGCCAGTTCCCAAGTAGTGCTGACTTCATCGGATGAATGACACATCGCGGGGACACAGCTGCAGTTATTGCAAAAGCTAAGCGCCTAGCATCTGGATCTGAGCTAACTGTGGCCTACCTGTACCCCTCTCTCCCTTTCCCCTACTAGGGGCTGATGGAGATGTCCTGATGTTTACACTGTCCAGCTTACCTTGCAGCTAGAGGTGGCCAATGAGCTGACATCGTGACCTCATGGGGACATCATGGTGGAACATGTGGGAAAGTTGTTACTGTTAGTTTCGCCGTGTCAGGGATAGAAGCTGGGGGCTTACACGCACTGACGAGTGCTCCACCTCTGGGCATACTCCCAGGCCAAGAAAGTTCCTTAATGGTGACGCAGCCTCCTGTCTTGCCAACTGTCCAGGCTGAGCTCAAACTTCCCATGTGCTTGCTGCCTCATGTCTCTCACAGGCATGCACCATTCTTTTTGTGGTGCTGGGAACTGAACCCAGGGCCTCAAATGCTAGGCAAGCCTTCTGCCACTGGAGCTCATGCCTAGCCTTTTTCTTTATTTTGAGACAGGGTCTCAACCAAGTTGCCTAGGCCCACATTAACCTTGTGATCCTCCTGCTTCACCCTCCTGAATGGCTGGGGTCACAGGTATGCACTATTACATCCAGCATAAAGATTTTTCTATTAAACTTCCTACTATGATCTTTATGCCATTAATGTCACTGAAAGGGCATTTTTATAAGACTTTATTTCTTTCTGAACATGTTAAGAATTTAATCGTTCTTACATGATAAACATTTACATTGTTTCCACGTAATATTAGGTCTACCACCCACACAGAAGTCTTGGCACATCTGATGTTTATTTGTTCCGAAAGAATTCTAGAAATGGAATTACCAGGTAAACAAGTGTGAATATTGGTTTCCTAATAGAGGTTGCGAATTCCTTTCCAGACTGGTTTGCTGGTTGGTCCACCCAATGCTCCCTCTGGTGGCTGATCAGAGGGTTCTGGGGCGCATGTCTCTCCACGCAGCACGCCAAGCCGTGCTGATGGCTCCCTCTGTGCCTGGCAGGAACAGGAATGTAGGACCGTCTCACTGTATGGCCATCCGCTGCGTTCCTTACAAAAGCCTTCAGCTGACAATGAGTCTCAACTTTCTTCTCCAGGCCACCAGGCCGGAGGACACGCGCTCTGTGGGAGAGGTGCAGTCTGCAGGACTGTGCCAAGGGGCGGCACAGGGCCATCTGCAGAATGTGGCGAAGGGTGTGGGGGCAATCTGAAGAGCCAAGCTCTAGGAAACCTGCACCAAACAATTTACAGTGTACTCTAACGGAAGTAAGAATTAGATTTTTAAAAGTCTTTTGTTGGGGGGGGATGCTGCTGGGGATTGAACTTAGGGCTTCACACACGTTAGGCAAATCCACTACCACCGAGTTATAACTCCTGCCCTTAAGATCTTTTCTCAGATACTATAACTTTATAGGTTTGGAGGAAACAGCAAATGACACTGGGTGTTGATAATGTTAAGGGGGTTTAAGCAGACATATGTCTCCGTCTGGGACCCTTTGGATTTCCCCTGCCTGCCCTGAGATCTAGAGGCTCTGGCTTCTGTGCCTCTGCCAGGCTGCTCTGCCAAGATGCAGCTTCCTGGTGCTCGGGAGCAAGGGCTCCTTCCTCTGGGAACGGTTACGCACAGACGGGCCCTGTACTGTAACCAGCAGAGAGCCTGCTCGGCTCCCTCATGTGAAAGCCAGTGACTGAGCGAGGAGGAAGCGGAGCGATCGCATTCCTGCCTTCAGCTGCTTTCCGTGGAACAGTGCCCGGCATGAAGCAGGTGCTCAGAAAGTAGTCACGAGCCGCACCATGACATTTAGGTCAGAGTGACTGCGTATTTATGGTTCTACCACCCAGTGACATTACAGTTGTTTTAGTTTGAGTAAATATATTTTTACCCTGTTTCCGTAATGATGAAGCTGGCTGATGACACCTTTCTCAGGACAGATATAACCCCATGGTTAAGCAATGCACACCTGTGCCGGGTCACTAAAAGCACCAACCTCTCATATTCTGTGGCTATAAGGCTCTATGCCTACTACTACCAAGACCCAGGTCTGTTGGTGACCGCAGGATGCTTTAGTGGAAATGTAGAACCGACGAGACAAGTCAATAAAAACAGCAATACTGCCACAAGTGTGTTCACTGACTATTAAACAGAACCGAATCACTTCAAGTTGGCTGAGAGTTTAATGCTATAATCCAGGGCTATAACGGATTAACACAGAACAATTACAGAAGAGCTAAGAGAAATACTTGGTTCGCACAGGGAAGAAATGCTAGAAAGTTATCTCCATGAGGACTACGGAGGGAGGTTGTGAATGTCTGTGCAGCAGTGCTGGCGCGCTTACTTGGCCTCTGAAAGGTGAGCACACATCAGCATACCATCCGGATGGATGCTGCTAAGCTAATGGGGGAGTTCGCTGGCTGCAGCGGCAGGGGAGACGCCCGGTCAGTGGAAGGAGACACACAATTAACAGCGTTGACTTCCAGTCCCTCCAAATTTCGAACTGTCCTACACAGTCATATAACACCATCACCGTGCACAAACTGGTCATTAAAACCTGATCATACTTTTATCCTATGAACGTTTAGGAGCTGGCAGAAGAGTCTATTAGCAAAGCACATAGGCTACTCAGTGGCAAGTGGCTGGGATGAGTGGATGGCCCAGAAACACACACGAGCTCGGAGACGCATTAGACAAGGAAGCTGCCAAGGGAAGGAACAGCATCTGAGAAAGCCGCATGCAAGGGTTGCAGGTCTCCCCTGCGACTCTTTAACAGCAAGCAGTTCCCTGCAGAGGGCAGCGGAGCTGGGCTCAGTCACCAGGGGTGCTAGTGCGCAGGCAACGGAGTACTGGATGGGGACCCAAGCCCACCTCTGCCCCTTCCTGTTCTTCTCACAGTGTGTCTGTGTGAGTCGAATGAGACTGCAGACATGAGGAAAATTTACCAATCACACACTTCCCAGGCCCCAGGTGTACAAAGTCTTCATGCTGCTGGGAGGATTAAGGTGTTAGGCACAGGGCCAGGACATGACAAATGCTACTTATGTGCACAGCTCGTCTGCCGAGATGTGTGCCACAAAGCCAGGCATGGGGGTGCACACTGGTAATCCCAGCACTCTGGGAGGCTGAGGTTAGATCACAATTTAAGTCCTGCCCAGGCAACTCAGTGAGACCCTGTCTCAGAATAATGATAATCATAGGAAAGGGCTGGAACACAGCTTGGTGCTCAGGTACTAGGTTTACTCCTCAGTACCACTCCCCCCACCAATTATGTATCACGGGGCCCGAGACCCTGACTCCCAGACCCCTTACTCTAGAGCCGTAGGAGCCTATAGGAGCTGTGGAGAGGCGGCACCAGTGATGCTGGAGCCTACTGCCGGGTTCTGGGCTTTCTGGGCTGGACGTGGGCACTGACTGCTGAGTCGAGTCTGTCCTCATCTCTGCTGAGTGGGGGAGGTGTGTAGCTCACTTCCCGCCCAGGGAGGGCTGGGTGCCTCCAGCTGGCAGAGTGGCCCAGTCTGAGAAGGTGGTGCTCCGGCACTAGAAGGTACGAGACAGATGAGGACCGCTGGGCTTGCTGGGAAAGCTGGGGCATGGACTTCGGAGGCTCTCTTCTCTCTGGGGGGCGGGGCTGGTAAAACGGCCCAGGTGGGAAGCGTCCCTGGGCTACTCAGGGACAGTGACACGTCTGCTTCTGGCACTGTGATGACACTGCCAGCAGTAATGAAGATGAAAGTAGCAGTGACATTTAATGAGCATTTATTACGTACCTGGCACTGTTCTGAGCACTTAAGCATTTCTTTTGCACTCATAATAACTATGAGGAAGGTACCACTATTACGATGAGTTTATAGGCTTGCACAGGCCAATTCTGTTTTGCTTTCATTTCCACTTTTGGTCCAGCATCTTAGTGAAACACACTGGAAATATAATGAAAAAAAAGCAGCAGCAGCCACAGCAACAGAAAACATACCCAGAGGAAACCTTAATAAGAAACACAAGAGATCTTCACAAAGACACTGGAGAATATATACATCTCTGTGAACGAGAGGAAATGAGAGGTAAACTACATTCATGGCAAGGCTGGATTACATAAAAAGTGTCAATTTGTACAAGTGTTTTGCCACCGAGTTACAACCCCAGCCCTCAATTTACTTTTAATTCATTGATAAATAGAAAGGCCAACAGGACGTTTTGAAGTACTTGACAAAATGAGTTTAAAGCTTACTTAGGTGAATAAAAAGCCAAGAATAATAAAGCAAGTTTTGAAAGGGGAAATCTCCATCTAATCTTAAAAAAGAATCTCTGAGATACACTTACCATGGAATACCTCTTTGAGAGGGAAGTTCACAGCATAGAGCAGAGTGGTTTACACACGCCCTGTTAACCAGAAGGAAGCAGAGGGAATCAGCAACACCACACCCAGGCCTGAGGGCTTGGCTCGGAGGGGCTACAACATCCAGAGTATTCCTTTTAAATTACTTTTCATCCTTTCACATAAGTAGCACGTTCTGCTCCCATGATATCTACTTGTGCTTCTTTAGGAGAAAATAATTTCTCCCCAAGTTAATCAGTAACTCCAATTCTCCAAAAAGATGCACTGTTTTGAGAAGCATTTTAAAAGAGATCTTGCTTTCCTAGAGGGGCTTGGAAGGCTGAACAAAGAAAGAAGAAACCAAACCAGACCTCTAAACCGAGGTGGAACAAACCCCACCCATGCGGCTTCCAGCTGTGGCCTCTTGTAGACAGCGAAGGCTCAGCCGCTGGCTCCCTGGCAAGGTGAGCGGAGCACCTGTGTCTTCCTCAGGTTCGTGACCACATGGCGCAGGTTTCCAGCTGTTTGCAGTTCACACGGCCACTGCCTTTACTGAGGTCCCAGCACTCAGAGTCACCATTATGGCCCTGTCACAGTCAACTGACTAGCTACAAAACCTTATTTTTCAAATAGATCGGTTTTTAAAATCATATTTTACACTTGTTACTAATTTTCTAGAGAAGCAAAAGTACTAGGCATGCATGAAATGGTAAGTGTTTTTTCCTCCACACAGCAAGAGAATGTGCTATGAAACACACATAGATCACGCGGTGGTCCTTTAAAAAGCTCTTGGGACATGTGACCTTTTCTTCTTTCTCGAATCCAGTAGCCTTGTTTTTCAAAATATTTACATATGAGATTATTGTTTTCAATCAAGCTGCGTCCTTCAAAATCCATTCACCAGTTACAAAGTCATCTCCAGGAGCCCAGGGCCGCAGCTTCTGTGTTCTCCTAAACTAACACACTCTACCTCCCTTCTACCTTCAAGTCCTGACTTTGAGATAACGTGCATGGGGGTGGTGCAGAACCCACCTTGTATTTCAAATTGTGCTAGGGAGGACAGGCAGATGAACAAAGCCAGGATCTTCCCCTACATCCCTCATCACGTTGTTAATAAGCAGGGACCAGGGTGCACCCTGTCAGCGTGGCCTGACGCCTGCTCATGGCCCCAGCGTGATTAACAGACTGCACCCATGTTCCAGAGTCTGGGGTTAGACGAGGAATTATACGTTGCTCTAACTTATCTGCTGTTCTCACTTTGGGGGCCACAGTGTTGGCTTTTTTTTTTTGGCATGTCTTAAGTTCATTTAAAAAAACTTAGCACACCACACACCACACACCACAGCATGCCACAGCAACCACACTACCCACCCTTTTCTTCTGCGTTCCAGGCCATTAGAACAAAGGAAATGAAATCATTGGAGTGGATCTCAGAGCTGCAGTCTCCAAAGAGCCTGAAGGGGTTCCCACACCACCACACCTTGCAGGGATGAGCCCTTTCCGCACCTTACCCAGGCCAAGGTGAGGCTCCCACAAGGTCCAGGCATCGGAACTACGGGCCCCATGGGGCCCAGCCGCCGACGGCCGTCCCTAACCAGCGAAGTGCTAATCGGAGGGGCCAGGGCTGAGCACTTATGATCTGCACCTGTTGTCATCAGCATTCTTGCTTCTCCCCCAATGAGTGGGAGCAGGGAAGCTGTCTTCCCACTGGGCATACTTGGGCACAGTCCTAGAAGGCAGCCTGGAGGCAGGACCCGTGTCTGCTCCTCACTGTGCTGCGTCAGAGGCCTCTGCTTAGCTCTGCGCTGGCAGGAGCAGGGACTGCGCTTGCCCCTCTTCCATACATGCCCATCTCCACAAGGGAGGGGCCATGGACATGTCCACCTGCTGGTCTAGGCCATTGCTCGAGTGGGGCCAGTTATGAAATAGGACAGAGGCGCTGCTCCCCCAGCATCCTCTGGGCCCAGCTGGGAGAACAGACATAACAGTGCCAGCTGCTGGCCAGGAGTCCCTGAGCTCCGTGGCAGCATTGCATAAGGAGGGCTCCCCACACGACAGCATCTGAACAGCAGGCACTGTGTTGCATGTCGGCTGCTGTCACTCAGTCACCTGGCTCTCCTGGAACCAGACAGAACTCAGGGCGCACACGTCACGTTCAGAGTAAAACCCGGTGCTTCCCTGGTGGTGACCACAGAGCAGAGGTCACGCTCCTGCCACAGGCAGAGGCCCAAGCCCTGCTGTACGTCAGCCCCTGGACTCGGTGCTTCAGGTCACCAACACAGAGCACCAAGGCCAGGGTTCTGGCCCGCTATAATTAGTGACAGGTGATGCAAACACTAGCTTATCTTTCCTGGGAAGTCGCCTGAGTCGGCTGGGTCTGCAGTGTGTGCTTGTTCCCTGCTCCAGGGAATATCTTGGTCACAACAAACCCTCCGGGACAACTAAGCTACCCCTGGCTGTTGAGGGACACCTTTTTTCAGCTCATTACTTGAGAGGTCATCACTGTAAGAGTCCTAACTTCTGAAGCACTAAACAGCAGAACCCCAGTCAAGGCCACAGCTACAAATAAGTGACCTTCAATGCTGAAAACTGTTGCCAGAGAAGGAACAAGTCACCTTTGGGGTTTTTTTGTTTTGTTTTGTTTTAAATTCAGGCTGGTGAAATGTGGTTATTTACTGGTCTCTTTGGTAAACTACTTGAATAAGTTTAGTTTTCAGGAAGGAACAAGGTCTCTACAAGAGATGACCAATTCCCCGTCTCCTTGGCTGTGCTCCCTCTTCTTGTGGACCCAGTGTTTTCCAGAAGCTTCTCTTGAAGTTCACACCCAGCTGTTCCCTGATTGGACAACATAAATGGTAGCAGCTACCCTACCTCTGCCCTCAGGATCTTACAGAATCAGGTACATGCAAGAAACGTGAAACCACACCACAAACAAACAAGAATTCACTGTCCATTTTTCTACCACCTCCTCTTTCTCCCACTTCAGGTCCCGAGCTCCTCACATCACCAGGCCCAGGAGGCTGTGTGATGCTCAGGGGCTTTCCAACAGGAGTCAGCAGCACCCTCTCCCCTTCCCAGGGCTTCGGACCCCACAGGACAGGGTCACACTGAAAATAATGCTGGGGTCATATATGCACTGAGACAGCTGATTACCTGGCTCCCTCCTGCCTCTCCCTCCAGCAGTCAGGCTGAAGAGAACCCCAAAATCATCACCGAGAGGCAAATAACGTTATGAGACAGACTGACTGCCTCACAGGGCCTTGGAGGGAGCCCTTGGCCTGGCACATGTGATCCCACCCCAGCCGTGAGGACACAGCAGCACTGTTCCTGGAGGCCCAAGGAAACAGCTGTCCCACAAAGTGCAGAGCAGGGACAGGGATGCCAGCAGTGACGGGGAAATGAAGGGGCAGAGCCTTTAGTCCCATGACTCATGTCCTCCCTACGTGTTCTTTCTCAGGTCTCAGGGCAAGGTGAGACTTCTCAGAAATGTCTCCTTGTACATGGCAGGGCCAGGCTGTAATGCAGATCTACTTCCCACCCTTGGTGAACTGCTGCCTCGGTGTCTCCTCCTTCTGAACACACTATTCCACCATGCGTACCACCTTCTGGGGCAGCTCTGGAAGTCCTCTTTCACGAGCATCTTTAGTTGTACTGTTGTGGCTGTCTACAATCGATTCAAACTATCTGCCATGGTCATTCTGACTTTGGAGAAGAACCAGACGTCACTCAGTGCTGGGCCTGGTGAGTACGGTGGATGAGGACACACTTTTCCTTTGGATGACAATAGCATTCACTGTACTTTGGATCACACCTTGAAAAGGCACCCAGGAAAAAGGACTTCCAGAAAGCAGAAAGATAGAGTGTGTTCTAAGCAAGAGGGGATATTTTGAGAGAGATGGCAATGTGTCTTTCAGTACAATATATTTTACGGAGTTTACACATTCTCGTTTGGACCACACTTTATAGAGCACAGTAGAACCTTGAGGACACTGTGCTGTGTGACACACACCAGACACACAAAGTCCCATGTTGCGTGAGTCTATTTATATGAAGCCTCCACCCACGGCAGGCGAATCCAGGGACAGGTCACAGGGGGTCCGCGGCAGGTGGGCAAGGCAGACAGAATGGGGAGTGGCTGGGCATGGGTTTGTGCTTTTTCGTGGTGCTGTAAATGTTTTAAAATTTATCCTCACCATGCTCTCACAACTCTTGTATACTAATTACCAACGGCTGTACTTTACGGTTTGTGGATTTCAACAAAGACACAGAAAGTGCTTAGCATGTGTGAGGCCCTAGGTTTGATCCCCAGCTTCAACAAAGCGGCTAAAAGGCTTTGTTATTAGAGCCTCAATACATCTCTACTAGTATTGTTCTACGGCTCTCGTGTGGCACTTAAACATGACCAATCCAAACCGAGATATTCCGTACATGTACAATACACACAGGGTTTCAAAGACAGGGAAAAAAAGGACATACGATATCTTGTGTTTCAGTACTGATTATGTGTTGAAAATTTCAATATTTAGATGTAATGGGTTAAAGACAACATCATTAGAATTAAATTTGCCTGTTTCATTGTACTTTTTAAATTTGACTATTAGGCAATTTAAAATTTGCCATCTGTCTTGCAATTATAGTCTGTGTTGCATTTCTAATGAACAGTATTGATTGGACACCACCCTTTTATCTACACTTTAATTTTCAGTTATTTTTAGAGGGTTTTAAAATGCGATACAATGTGAATGGTATCACGTTGGAGTTTCCATGTTAAACCTTTGACTTTCCTCTTAGATAACTACATGTCCACAGAAGCTGGGAACAGCAGCCTGGAGAGGTGTACTGGGCCCTTCAGCCCTGAAGACACTGTCCTGCAGAACTCCAGGGCAGTGTGAAAGCAGGACGCTGGCTTGTACACCAGCCTTTTATGTTTTCCTGTGGAACACTAATCAGCCCTGGTGAGGAAGAATCTGAAGATGTAATGAGAAACGGTGTCTTACAATTGTTGATCCTCTATAAATAAATATGGCCCCTCTTGGAACAATAAAATGAAGCAGAAATCCTGAGGTAGGTTTCTTGCCATCTGCAAAGCCCTATTTCACAGAAGCTGTCAGTGTGCAGAGAGCTGCAGCGATTACACCCCCATCCCAGAAGCGGGCACCTATGCCGCGTGCTCCCCTGCTCCTAGATGAAAGTGGGGGTGCGAGGGGGTTGCAGAATAAGGACGCC
Organism: Dinomys branickii; assembly: GCA_004027595.1. Classification (NCBI taxonomy): domain Eukaryota; kingdom Metazoa; phylum Chordata; class Mammalia; order Rodentia; family Dinomyidae; genus Dinomys; species Dinomys branickii. Next base: position 16,646 of record PVLD010000848.1, read on the forward strand.
CCGTGGCCTCAAAGATCCCACCACATCCTGAGCTCATCGGTCGATCGCTAGGGCCCAAATGAAGCTGTCAGGCCTGGCACTGGCTGGGCACACCACCCTTGGGAAGTCATAGCCATGAGGCCCCCGGGGTGATCCACAGCAGATAAATAGGAACCACCTTCCACATCTCCTGTTCAGGGAGAGAAACTGTATCTGAGGACTCCAGGGGCCACTTTTCACAAACTGACCATAAAACAAGTGGACCTGGAGATCACGCCTCCCTCTTCCTTTCCCTCTGCCACCATTTTGTGCTCAGCTCTTCTGAGCCTCTTCCTGCTGTCTGTGTCCACACTGCTGATGTCCTCCTATAACCCTGGATCTGGAACATGCAGGAGACCACCATGGCCATCCTCCTCCTCCCCTTACAGCTGTGAGGACAGGGAGGCCCCTCTCACTTGGTGACAAGGCCATGGCGATGTGGACCCTGCACCAGATCTGGGCTTCGCTTCGCAGAGCCTCGGATGAGCTCCCAGGGAGCTGCTGAGAAGTTCCCTGTACCCACCCATGGGGATGCCGTCAGGGAGAGAGGACCTCCCTGTGAGCACTGCCTTGGGCGCGTTTTGGATGGCAGCCACCACAACCTTATCCACCCTCCAGGCCAGCCTGACCATCTCAGGATACTCAGCTTGGCCCTGTCTGCAGGGTCTCTTCTGCGCTAAAAGTTCACACTCCCAGGTCCTAACATAAAGCAGCCCCCGAACAGCCACATCAGAGACCGAGCACTGGAGACAGTGTGCAGAGGCAGTGGGAGAGGGTGCTTATGCGCCAGAGGATCTGTTCTCTAATTTGGGGAACTCCTCGGAATATGCTTCTTATAGATCAGGCTCTAAATACTGCGCAGGTCCCTAGCTCTAACCTAAAAAGTGAGTTAAGCCTGAAGTCTCTACGAGCAGTTTTTCTGCGAAGGATTCTGGGAACATGCTCCCCAACCTTGTCCCTCATCTCTGCGAAGAGGCTGGCGCAGTGCGGTCAGCCTGGGACGAGTGTGGCTGCCAGGACTGGGCCAGCACCAGCCTCTCTTCAGTGAGCGCTGCAAGTCAGAGGGGCCGTCGAGCAGCACCATCGCATCCTCCTCTGAGGCCTTGACATTGAGGGGATCTAGGGATACAAAGCCTGGCACTGCTGCCCCTGCAGTGCCACTGTGGAAAATGTGAGTGGACTAACGGGTAGGAGACAAAGGAAAAACACCTGAAACAAGTGATGAAGACTGAACATCGGGATGAGGGAGGGCATGCCAGGTACATTTGGGGAGAAAATCCCAGCTTATGTTGGGTGTGGCAGATCCGAAAAACACCAGAATGATGAACAGCATTTACAGAAATGATGCGGTGCTCACAAACTTAACTCAATTTACACTACGTAGGACTGTAGCTTAGTGCTGTGTCAGGCAGCCCACCACACACACAGTGATGTGTGTCACCCTGCTAGACATGCACAGACTGCCCCCTCCAGGTGTGTGTGGGGACACTGGTGTCCCGACAATAACACCAGCAACTCAGGGCAGAGCTCTCTGCATCTCTGGACGCTTCCCCGGTGCTATGTGACTCATGACTGTAACTAAAGCCTAAGCTACCGGAAGTGGAAGGAGAAACTACTAAAGGTTATACATGCATCTTTTCAATAGCGTGTCTGTAAAATACTTACTGCCAATAACGATTACAAACACTGACCAAGGACTTGGCCAGAAGAAAGTATTAAAGACTTAACTAGAGGGGGATAACTCAAGAGCCCGGGATGCACCCTCAGCACAGTGTGGGAGCCCGAAGCAGAGGATAGTTCAGTCTCTTGTACGATAACCGATCTATTCGCACTTTGTACTTCTGAGGTTATTGTTGAGATTTTCAAATTAGCCACCAGAGCTGCCTGTTGCTTTCTTTCTTACAGCACTCCCTTACTATGTGACCATTAAAGACATTCCAGAATAATCTTTAAAGACCTAGAAAACACATTTTTATATGAAGAGCCGAAGGCAAATATAATTGGGGCAATCACTGTCTTCCTCGGCTTTGCAGCCGTATCCCTGATGTATAACTTTGTCTTTGCGCTACCAATAGATAGACTGAGACCTCCCAGTTTAACCTAAAACAAGCTTCCACCATTACACCTAGCACACCTACAGCAAAGAAAGAAGGTGTTTGCACCTGGCCTTAACCTCTCTTCCTCCCAGGGATTCAGTTTGAGGACCGCTTGCTCGACCTACACAGCAATCCACATTGAGGGGACTAACGTTTCTTAGGGATGTGCTGTGCTTAGATGTTTCTCACAGCTTTTACACCCACCTGGTTCAATACATACATACTTTATAAAGGAGTAAAGGGGATCAGAGGAGGTGAGTGACGTGTCCACATTCACAGCACTAGTGCATATATTATGGAGCTGAGCTCTCCAGGATTTGGACTATGACTTTTGTTTTGATTAAACACACTTCCATCTGACATGGAAAGCTTATGTTATTTAACGAGAACGCTGAGAATGAAAGCTGGAGATCTAACTGATTTCCACGCTAATCTTGGGCAAGAGCGTCTCAGCCACAGTTGCCTTCTCAGGTGGAAGTTTGGGACCTTAACTGGGAGGTGCTGCGCAAGGAACTCACCCTGTGTTTCCTGGCTGACAGGAGCACCATGGGGAGGAGCCAGGCACTAGCCTAGTTTTTTAATTTATTCAGATTTGGCCAGAAAAACCTGGCGGAAACAGAAGAGAACTAGAACTGTCCATGTTTAGTCTATTCGCAAGTTGGCCAAAGCCAGAGCCAGCAGCGGCTGCTGCCTGACCATGCTTGTGGGGAGCAAGCCCTGCACTGGAACGGAAGGGAAGCCTGCCTGCTGGGGTTCACTGCCTGTCTCAGGGAGGTGCAGAACTGGAGGCCGTGCAGCGGTCTCCCCAAGGAATCAACATGGTCCCTTTGCCTCTTGTGTCTTGTTTTTGATGAGAAGTGGCCAGCATGGAACAGGGGTCTGCATGTGGTGGGAGGTGTGCATGTGGTCAGCCTGAATGCCGGGGGCGGGGGATGGGGAACCAGGACACTTGTCTCCCTGCTGCCCTTTCATGGGCTGTGCCACACAGGGCACTATCATATGTTCATAGGGCAGCTAGAAATGGGGGACCTGTTCCTCACACATTAAAAAAAGGTCAGGGCCATATAATCAGTCATTTTCGTCTTAGGTGTTCTAAAATTTCATTTTTGTAAAAGGACATTTTGCACAACTCTGCAGAGCAGATTTCTGGTAGCATCTGTAATCTGCTAAAATGGAGCTATGTTCTAGAACAAGTATGCAGACCTGCACAGGGTTAAGCATGGCACACCGCCACCACCCATGAAGACGGCTTAAACGTAGTGACCCTGACAGGCCTGGTCTCTGCCAGCGATTCCAGACTTTGACATTCCTTGGAGGGCTTTTGAAAATTCTGAGGCCTGAGCCACACTCAGTAAGTTGTGAATAGTTTTGTCAGGTGCTGCTTCTGGACAAAAATTTTTGGCAATTGCGGTAAAACACATAACCCCTAATCTACACTCTTGTGTCTACAGATTTCCCTACTGTGGACATTTCATACAAATGGGATCATCTAGTAAGTAGCCTGCTGTTTTATGATATAGACATAGCATTGTTCTTTGTCCTTTCCTCTAGCGCACCTGGGCTGCTTCCCTTTTTGGGCCACTACAAATAATGCTGCTATGAACTTCTGCATACAAGGTTTTTTTTCTTTTTGAGACAGGATCTTGATACATAGTCAGGCTGACCCCAAATTCATGTCAATCCTCCTGCCTCAGCCTCCTGAGTGCTGGGATTTCAGGCATGTGCAACCGTGCCTGGCTATAAAGATTTGTTTGAACACCCATTTCAATTCTTTTGGCGTGGTATTGCTGGTTGTACAGTAATACTACATTTAACTTATTTATGAGGCAACAAGTTGTTTCTCAGGCATACCAGAATTGAGAACCAGGTGGATTAAGGTCCAACTTTCAGTTCATATAGATCATAAATGACAAAACAAAGATGAAATTGGCAAAATCCAGAAAGGATAATGACTTCTTCAGTAAACAAATTATAAGGAAAGAGTGGGGGCTGGGAGATGGGAGAATGCATGGAGTCTTTGGGTGCCTCTCAGAGACATTTAAGAGGCTTGTCACTCAGAGCCTTGCCTGAATCCTAACTGAACATAGACACAGGGCTGGGGGGTGGAGCTGAATGGCACAGCACAGGCTTGGCATGGGTGAGGCCCTGGGCTGCATCCACAGCAAAACAAAACAAAACAACAGAGGCATACTTACTTGGAAGCACTATATCTGTGAGACAATTCTAAACACTGTGTTTGATAATATTAAGGAATTATTTTGTTAGAATGGAGAGTAGTTATGTTTTTTTTTTATTTAAAAAAAAATAAAAGTACAAAAACATATTAACAAACAGACACCAATTAGCATAAAAGGGAATAGTTATGTTTTTAAAAGTCAATCTTCTCATATATACTAAGATAGTTTTATACGAAATGATATACATTTTCTCAAAATAACATGAGAAAGTGTGGGAGGGTATACAAATGAAAAAATTTCAAAATCACGAGCATGTAACTGTGAAAAGGTGGGGGATGAGTACCTAGGGCTCGTTATCCTGTTCTACTTTTATGTATGTCCCGATCTTTCCAAAATAAAGCTAAGAGACAAAGTGTCTCAGCTGCTGCAAACAAAAGGGGCAAGGTAACCAGGTTCCTCATTCTCTCCTCTACCCCACTGACTGCATCCCCCAGCACCGTGAGCCCTGCTGTGATTCTCCCGGTTACAGAATCAGCTCCTTACGTGGGGCTTACTCTGGATCCACAGGCCTTGTTTCCGTCAAAGACAAGAATTTCCTTTTACATTTTTCTGCTTAGTTTACTCAAAAACATTGCTAGTTCTAGAAGTTGAAGTGAATCGAATGGTATTCTTTTGTGTGTGAGCACATGCCATATTACCCTTACACCTTAGCCATCTGCCCCATTACTAGTACCCACTCCTTGCTCTCCCAGCCCCTGATAGCCAGCATTCAACTCTGTCTCCCTCAGACTCTGACTTCTTCAGTTCTGGGAATTGAATAGGAGTACTCTACCACTGAGCCATGTCTCTTATTTATTTATTTGTCTGTTTGTTTGTTTTGAGATAAGATAAGATCTTTTTAAGTTGACAAATCAGGACTCAAACTTCTGATCCTCCTGCCTCAGCCTCCCTCAGTACTGGAATTACAGGTGCGCACCATGGCACCCAGCCTGTTTCTAGTTTTTGAGGAACCTTCATACTGTTTCCTGTAGCAGCTCTTACTTTATATTCTCCCTTTTCTGAAACCTTGCAGGACTTGTCATTTTTGTCTTTTCGATGCTAACCAGCCTCGCTGTGGCTTTGATCTTCATATTGCCTGATCATTCCCATTAGTGATGTTGAGCATTTTTCACCGGTGTGCCAGACATGTGCATGCACACAGCGGAATATTATTCTGCCATAAAAGAACAAACTCTTTGTCATCTGTGGCAGCATGGACGGATGGGGGATATTAAGGGAAATAAGCCAGACACATAAAAGCAAACGCTGCATGTTTCACCTCTAGGTACTAGCTGGGAAGAGTTGACCTCAGAAAGAGGCTGGTCAGCGAGTTTCACAATACAGTTAGACAGGAGTAGTGAGCTCTTGTGTTGTACACAGTTTACAACAATTTATTAGACTTGAAGACTACATGGAAGCAGGAAGTTTGAAGGTTCTCAGCATAAAGAAATGTTAACTGCTCTGATGTGATCATTACACAGACTACAGTGGTGCCCTCAGATCATGAATTCCTGTTTGTGAACAATTTGGTTCACACACAGAAGCACTTGGAAAGTTTTGCTTTTGCTGCATCAGGTGACAAACACGACTGCGGCCATCTTTCTCATGCAAACACCAACGTGGTCATGTCTTCCAGAACTGTGGAATGAATTATGTTTGTGACCTGAGGCTCGCCCCACTGTATAAGCATATGACAATATAGCACTGTACCCCATAAATACGTACACTTGTGTGTTGATTAAAAATAAAAACAAGTAAAAATCAACAACTCCAAAACCGAAGTATAAATAAAGAGCAAAATAAAAGTCAGGTAATAGGAAGCAGGGAGATACAACTTTCTCAAAGGGAAAGAGGATCACGGGAGGGGGAGGGGGAGAAGGGGATGGAAAAGCAATTCAGATGTGTTCTGCATGCGCGCCAACTCCATATGAGGAGTGTACACATTATACACTGCAAACCTGGACTAATAAAAACACTGAAAAAAATCAACAACTCTACTGTAGGGTCAAGGAGAAAAGGCCAAGGAGGGTAAACAGTCTGTTCCAAGTGACAGTTGCCAGTGATTCGCAGAGCAGGCTCGGCACATCCTGCCAACCCAGTGCTTGGGACGTCACGGGCACCATGCTGCACTTTCACCTCATTTAGTGGGCACACAGCACCAAAGTTCAAACCACCTTGCACTGGCGGTTCCAGAAACACACCATCTAAAATGCTGACCAGCAATGGGATACACTCCAGACCCAGCCAACAGAATCCCAAGTGCTGGTCCCCGTGCAGGTCACACTGCATTCCTAAAGGACACAAACTGAAGCAGGACGTTGGGGAATATTATGTAAAAGTAAACACCGTGCAGTTCACTGTGCTTCCTGTTGGTTGCACTTGAGGGTACATGAGGCCAGCATGTCCCTAGGGGTCACTTCCCTCAGTCTAATCCGTGGAACAAGAGCATGGTAGCAATGTAACACATGCACTCAACGCTGGCCAACACGGCAGTTTTACATTATCTGTATTTTGCCACAATTAAAAAGAAAAGGTAACACAGACTAAAACCAACAAATGGGCCCTTTCCTTTTCCTTGTGCCGGAGTTTGGCAGGGCAGGCTCCCCTGTGCCACTGTTCACCTCCTGCAGGAGTCACCTGACAGACTGAGCAGTCTGCCCGCGTGTCCCTGAGAATGCAGTACTGCAGGGGTGCACATGCCGCTGCTCTCCACAGAGACCACGCTGAGAACTTGCCCGTGTGATCACGATTACCCCTGGTTACAACTGTACTGGGTTTGCAGCTTTTTCATGTAGCATTTCCATGCATGTCTGAACAAGCTACACCTTTATTAAGAAAACTGAGCATTTATCTCATTGGGGAACCACAGTGCAGGCGGACGGCATTGCTGAGTGTGGACAGAGGCAGCATGATGGTGACTCAGGGTGCCCACGTTTACGTGTCCCCTATGACAAGGGCGATGCCACACACACAGTGAAGTACCCTGCTTTGCGTAGCGGACTGTAGCCGATTTGCTTTGGGCATCTGTGTCTCAGTTTTCTCATTTGTAGAAAAGAGTGTGATGCTGCCCAAGGCCCTTCCTGACTACAAAGGTTTTTGTCATTCCGCAGAAAGAACTCCTCCAACAGGCTTGGCAGGTGCTTGTCAACACTGGGTTTCTTGCGCAGCTTCCCGTAACCACTGCAGCAAAACAGTGTGAGTGTGGCTGCAGGAACCTCATTATGTGAAAGTAAATGCTAACATGTGACATATGAGGGCTGGAAAAAGGTTCACTAGAAACTTAGAAAGTCTTTCATTTTACAGAGCAAGTAACTGAAACGCAAAAAGGCCCAGGGCTATGCCTGAGGTCTCACTGCTTAAGGGAGGGATTTTGGAGATCATCTAACTTAGGGTCCTCAAGGTGGGGAAGGGAATTAGAATTTGAGGGATTTCTAAATTTTCCAACCTTTTACCACCTGCTGACCCCTCTTCACTACCACTGGGGCACATGGATCAGTGTGTAAGAAAAGGTTAATTGTCACTGACTATGCTGTTGCCCTAGAGTTGGGGATGGAACCCAGAGGCATGCGCACGCCGGACACAAGCTCTGCTACTAAGCCACACCCCAGCCTGAGCTCAGTCTTTTTGTTTCTGGGAAGAAGTGAGACCTGGAGTAGGTAAGACCAAAGTGAGACCAGAGGCAAGGAGAGCTAAAGCCGCCTCACTGTCGCCCTTCACCAACTGACTGGTGGCCGTCGAGGGTTCATGACACAAATGAGCTGAGAGAGGCAGACGGTGTTTTCTGCATTCACTGTGGCTGTGCTGCTGTGTAACTGGACCTTCTTCTGCTGTGAGCAGTTAATGCTTGCTCTGGGGCCCGGGCAGGCTCTGTGGCCTTTACCAACATATGCTCATTCTGTGTGCTGAAGGCAGTGTGGTTTCTGCCTGGCTCTCTCTAGGGACTCTTGCTCTGAGATCCTGGCCGCCGTGTTGTGTGGAAGCCCCAGCTCCATGGAGAGGCTGTTGGATGCATGTTCTGGCTGAACCCTGGCCAGGTCCCCACTGCCAGTCAGCATCAATAGTAGTGAATGAGACTATTACAACCCCCAGCTCTAACGGTTGAGACTTGGTCACTGTGGATGAGGCAGGCCATCTTTGCTGTGCCTTGTCTGATTCTGACCTCCAGATGCAGGGTGTGGCAATTAACAAAAATCCTTGCTTTAATCCACTAAGTTGTGGGAAGTAATACACAGTGATACACTGCAGCTATGATCCTTGAGTTTACAGCCAGATTCTTGATTTTCATTTCTTCTATTTTATCATTCCATAGCTCTTCCATATCTGCTTTTTACTTTTTTCATTTAAATCTGAAACATGATTCTCATCCTTCCCTGACTTAGTTTTTGTATCAGATCACGTTAACATCTCTTTGGGGCTTGCAGCCACGCCCAGGTTTGAGGAGCCCAGTGTGCTTTAGTGCCTCTGTCATTGAACTTCAGCTTTTGGAATGCTTCTGCCTAGAAAGAACTTGGTTATATCCAGTTGTGGCCCCAATCTAGGTGTTTCTCATCCCTCTCTCGGAAGGGCACAGGGCAGGTGCAAGCAGTGTCCTATGTTTCTCCAGAAGCGCAGAACCCCTGACTACCCTGACTCACCCCACAGGTGCACTGTGGGTATGCTCCGTCCAGTGTTTCAAGAATCTTCAAGGAGCGGCGATGCTGTGTGTCCTGTTGCAGAGCTGGTGAGACCTCGAGGATGCCTCTTCTTGTTCAGAACAGCTCCGGGTGGTGCTGATCTGAAGACTCACTGACATGTTAGGGTTCTCAGGCCTGTGGCCCTATCATGGGACCAAGGATGCAAAGCAGGTGAACCTTCAGTTGGAGTTGGGCCTGAGGTCTTGTCAGCAGGCCACTCTCATTCTGGACATGATGGCTGTTTTTACGCCGAGGACCAGATTTGCCTGCTGGCTCTAGGGAAATCTCTGGGGTAAGGTTTTCGTATCCATGCCCAACACTGCCTGAGCATATGCCTTTTTACGGGCAGGCATACTGATGATGTTCCTACATAATTCCTGTTTCTTTGATGTAATATATTGGTTGATCACCATATAAAGACGTTAAAAGTTGAGCGTTTTAATAACAGGGCCCATTATAAAAAACTGAGTACATGGAGCTTAGGTGCAGTCTGGCAAGAAGGCTTTATCTGAGTGCACAGAGCTGGTATAAAGCCAAGGGAAAAACTGGCTTTGTCGTCTCTTCCTGTCCTGCTTTCCTGTTCCGCCAGAATCTGAAAGAGTGCTCAAGCTCTCCTCTCCAACCCTCAAATCTGCAAGGTAATGCAGCTTTGGTTGAGGCAAATTTTCCCCTGGACAAATCTGAAAACTAAGGAAATACAACGAAGTTGGGGGTTATGGGGAGCAAAAAAATAGGAAGAATTTGCCAGCACAAAAAATGTGGCCAGCAGATGGCAGTAGAGGACTTTGCAAGCAATTCTGGCAGCAGGGTCTGTCTGAACTGCTGGAGGGTAGCTCTTAACAGCTATTATATAAGTGATTTATGTATTTGGATTCTGCTCAATGTTATATATGCATTGCTGAATAAAACATTCACAGTGTATTTTCCACCAGCAGCTGAGCTCCAATTCCAAGCTTCAGAGGCCTAATTCCCTAGGCTCAAAGGAGCCCCTGTATCAAATTACTTTCTTCCCTGAAGAGCTGCTTCATACCCCAGAAAAAAACATGCTTAGAGAAGGTGAGAGACAGCTGATGTGACCACATCGTCAGAATGGCTCGCCGAGAATCTGTGAGGAAAAGCAAATGGCTCTCAGATGGTCTCACGGTCGAGCCACTGGGCGGCTTCCTGTGATCCGACTGATGGCCCTGGATATCCTCCCATGCACAGGCTGGGGGGCAGGGGACAGAGGCTTCACCCCTGCTCAAACCTGGAAAGGTTTGAGAGTTCATTTGTGAGTGAAATCCTTACTAGGGGTGTGAAATCCTCACCAGGGGTATGAAATCATAGGGACCCCCCCCTTTTCGGTGCATGCCAGTGAACTGTTGGCCTAGAAGCTGGTCAATCTCTAGCATTCCCAGTCCCAGCCTGGAAGTGCAGCAGTGTGTCTGGGAGCCCCATGCACTCCTGGCCCTGTGGCACTGGCCTTCCCTGCCAGGCCTTGCAATTGCCCCTGGTTGTGGCTCAGCAAGCCCTGCATGATGCCTGCTCAGGCTCTTAGTTCTCCTGTTTTGAACAGTAAGCAACTGCAGGCTACAAGAAGCTTTCTAGCATAAGCCCAATGTGTGGTATGGCTTCCAGGGCAGAAGCCCATCTCACAGAGAACACGATTGTGGGGTGGAAAGATGCCCCTCATCCAGGTGGAAATGGAAGACAGTTTCTAGAGAGCACAGTACGACCTGCGGCAAACACCCACACATTATTCGATGACGCACAATGAACCTGTTAGGGTTGGGCCTTGAGTTGAAGCTTGAGGCAAGCCTTTCCTGCTTCTTGTATTTTCTGTTTGTTTCCGTCTGAACAAAGAGGAGAAAATGCCCTCATGGTAGGTTGAGATAAAAGTTCACATTTACTGGCCATTTCCTCTGGGCCAGGTAGAGCACTGCAGACCAGGTTAGTCCATTATCTCGTGTACACTCTATACCTGCTCTCTTAGGTAAGAGCTATGCTTCTTATTTTGCAGCAGAACAGGTTTAGAAAGACTAGGGAGACATGCCTACCCTCAGACAACTATGCGGTGGGGCCAGGACCGCAATAGAGCTAGAACAGAGAATGCGGCGCCGCCGTCGCTCTCCCAAGTCAGCTTTCCTCACCAGCAGAACTGGGAGGGCAACGGGTGCGGTAAATCTCTGCGACAGCTAAGGTGCTTCTGGCCACAACACAGAAAAAAATCCTAATTTCAAGGCACAGCAACAGGATCCTGCCAATTATGAAGAAGAAAAGAAAATTACTGGAAAGATGGTTGCTGAACAGCTGAAAAATCATTTCTTCATTCCTTATGCACACTGATATGAAATGATGTAAAACTGCAGGAGGCCACCAATGCACCTTTAAGAGGTATCTACTACCTGTGATCTCACCTATACTCTTGGCTTTATCATCAAAGCTGTAATAAAATACACCGTTAAATATGTACTTCCAGACCAGGTCTACCTCTTGAGCCCCAAACCTGCATATTCAGCCTGTGCACTGTCTCCAGAGTCCATGCATCCTTTCTAGTCCCATTGTCAGTAAATGATCTCGTGTGAATCATAACGTCTACCTGGACACCAAGCCACCAAGATCAGCTTTTTACAATTGCCTTTTCTCGTTACTGCCATTCCTCCGGCACACGCGTTCTACATCACCACTTCACTGCAGTAAATATTCTCATCTCCTGTCGCCACATATGGTAGTTATAACACTGCATCCAGCCCTGCCCACCTCATTAGATGCAGGCTGCTGGAGCGCAGGGCCTTTCGCCCACCCACATATGGCTAGGCTGAGCGCTTAGGGGTTTTCGCAGCATCCCTGCCCTCCTCAGTCCTGGAGAAGAAAAGCTTGTGGGTAGGAGGAACCGTGTGTAGTGCAGAGGACTCCTCACGAATGCCCTGCTGTCCAGAGACTGGGCCTGTGTCAGGCCCCTGTCTGCATCTTACTCTCATGCCATCTTCTGAGGGAGATGTTATGCTCAGTTTTCAGCAGTGAGAAAATGGAAATGCCTGGAAGGTAAACACAGGAACTTCTCCAGGGCCCTGGAGCTGGGAGAGTCAGGGTTCAGTTTTAAGTGGCTGCTTCCCCATACCACCAGGTGATACCTGGCTATCTGCAGGGCCCAGGCCCTTCATAGTGGAGCCACCAGGGCTGATGCTGTCGGTGACACACTCCTTAGCTGGCCCTCTTTATCCCTGGCCTCCCCATAAAGCGTCAGGTTGTCCTGCCCCCACCATGCCCCAGTGGAGGCCGGTGTCTCTGTGGCTCCATGACATCTACCTTGATGGCTCTAAGGCCACGAGGGAGACCTTGGTCTGCCTGCCCAGTGACTGGGTTGGACGCAGTCATGCAAAGCCACTTTGCCAACATGACTATAGCGACAATAGCTGTGGCCTTCTGGGAAAGATTTCTTGCTTTTAGAAGATACAAGCCTGATCTTAACAGCATACATAGCACCCATGTACCGAAGTGTCACTGTGCCCATATATTACAACAACTATTATGTGTCAATTAAAAATGTATTTAAAAAAGTAAAAAAAATAGAAGACCAGATTCAGGGGCTTTCTTTTATGGATAGATGGATGATGTCAGGTTAAAGTCAGGACGTTTCTGAGTCACTGTATTAACCAACCTCACACTAGATATAGAAAGTAGTGCTAACATTCTTACATCAGGCTTTGAGAACAAGGAGGGGACCCGGGACACTGACACTGGCTGTTTCAGACCAAATTACAGAAAAGCTGAGGAGCATGTGAGGACACACCACTGAGACTGGCAGAGCATTTCCCCCATCATTGGTCCTAAAGGAGGCTGGGACTTTTCTTCGTCAGGAGACAGATGTCACTGGACTGCAGGAAGCCATGGCCACTAAGATCACCTGAGTAGATTTGGAATTTTACACTTTGATGATGCACCTAATTAGGTGACAGGTAAGCTAAACTTTGCTGGGGTATTTGTGTTTGAGCTAAAACACAATTCTCATTCTCTAGCAATTAAAAAACATACTTCTGTTCTTTGTAAACTCATTGTCTTAGCCAAACAAGGGTGTGCTGGTGGTACTGATTCTCAGCCTCTTGGCTAAGATCAAGTGAAGGGTATGCCGGAGGGTTCTTCTCTTTCACCAGGTTAATGACTGCAAACACAGCAGTCACTGGCCAATGGTGTCATAACATTTTGACCTGGATTTTGAGCAGATTAAAATACCTAATTAGGCTACTATGAAACAATCACTTCAGGGCTTCACCTAAAATGCAGTGACCAGAATGTTCCCTTTTGCTGAAAATCACTGAGGTCTGGTTGAAATTACTTGTGTCTAGAAAACATGCTGCTCCAGGTTAAGTGAAGCTTCTCTGGGAATTACTTAACCTAATTTTATATAGGCTCACACACCTATATGCTTTACAAAGGGATGCCTTTCAATCTGTTTGAAGGAAGACGGGAAACAAAGGTACAAAAGCTGTCAATGATGAAGCATTTGAATGCTGAGAAGTCTGCTGCGTTCTCCTGTCTCCCTGTGTTTGCTGGCCCAGGCCATGAGATGAGGATCGAGTCTCACCCTTCTGCCTCACCTCTCCTGGTTTCATTTGCCCAGGAAAGTATCAGAGTGGCATTTTGTTAAACCTAATTATCGTAGAAGTTCCAGGTCTCAGCAGCTGCACTGGTGAAAGATTACTGTTCATTTTGCTTTTGTAAATTACTTGGCAGCAGAGGCTGTGGTGAGACTTTCAACCATGCACAGCAGGAAAATGATCCCGTTGTCTTAAGCTCCTAGAGGGACCAAGCTCTGTGGCACTCAGGGTCCCCACAGGCTGGTATCTGACCTTCCTACTCTCTCCTTCTTTACCCAGCTCTGTTCTCACCTGGTCCCACATGCAGGTCATTTGCTCAGAGGGGACATCCTTGCCTGATTTCCTCCTGGGCAGCCCTCCTGCCAGCACTTGTGCAGCTGCTTGTGGTGTGTTTGGGGGTCTGATGTCTATTGGACCAGATGGAGCTCCTGGGAGCACGACACCATCTGCAGTGTTCACCATTCAGTGCAATGTGAGAACTCCACGGAGAAGCACAGGCTTTCAGGAGCTGTAGAACAGTCAGATCCCTGCAGCTTAATAGTGTGCAGATCCAGAGTGCCACAGGGAGGCTGGAATTCTGGGTTTCAGTTTTTACCTGGGTGGGCCAGTGTCTGAAATCCTGCCCAAATGAGGCCTGTGTCTCCTAAATCTTAAAAACAAAATTTAGGTGAAAATAAATAAGGAAAGTCATGGTAGTTTTTTAATGAAAGAAAAATTTTCAGATGAGGTGGCAGGGAATAGCCTCTCTTCAGTAAGGACATGCATGGATAGAAGCAGCACACACACATTATAGCAACTGAGACCCAATTCTCCCCAAAGCATACCAATGGATGGCCTTTCATTGAAATCTTTTTCCATATTTATAGAAAAATAGTGAAATAAATGGTAAACATACACACATACACAGCAGTACCTTGGGTCTCGAACTTAATTTGTTGTATGATTTTTAAGACAGCCACATTTATGTTGTGTGGGAAATATGGTATGGTTGTGCTTGTCACTTGATGTAGAATTTGCAAAACAAACCCTAAATTTTGCCAAATGCCAAAAAAATGCATACACACTTCAGGAAGACAAAAATAGTAGGATGTTTTTACAAAAGATGGAATTACCCTTGTATGGGAGACCCTACAGGATGTCACATATTGCAGAAAACCCACTACATGGCCAGTCTTTAGAGAAGAAATTAAAAATGTACATGCAGCAATCTCAATGACCAAGTTACCCAACTAGCAGTTCACCACTAATACATGTCTAGAAGCTCATGGCCACCACTTTGAGCACCTCTTGTACTTGTAGATCCCAGAGGTAACTTGCATTAATCTCATATTTCAATAAATTTAGTATTACAATGTTTACACAAGCTTTTATTTTCCTGAAGTATATATACATTTTTTTGGTGGACTCTATATGTATGTATGCATGTGTGTGTATATGTGTCTGTCTACTATATTTATATATTTGCTGTTTTGTTTTTTAAGGCAGGATCTTGCTACGTAGTTCAGGTTGGCCTTGAACCACCATGTAGTTCAGGCTGGCCTCGAATTTGATGTGATCCTCCTTTCACTAAGCTATGATTAGAATAATAAGACTACAAGATAAAGGAAAATCTGGGGAAATCTATATGTAAATTATTTTATATATGTCAAAGTCAGATACGCAATCCCATTCAAAATAACACAAGGGCACACATGTGCATGCCTGTGTGTCACAGAACAGGCAGGCAGAAGCCATTCCAAGGATATGTGATCTCACTAGCTCATTGCAGTAGTAAGTTTGTCATGGTGTGAATATTCTGTATGAATGATTTCTTGCAAGTAAAACATCCATCTCTTAAAAATGTCAAAGTCTAGGGTAAATGTGGAAAAGGGCACCATTAAACATTCAATCTTTATGCACAGAAGCAGCTGAGTTGAGTAGCAGGCTGCTGGCATCCTGAGCCCTCGCTGACATTCAGATGATCACCCTTGTTTCAGGAAAAAGGACCGTGGGGTGGTATAAGGCAGTAATGCGCCGCAGCCCATCTGTCCCACAAAAATTCAATGTGGAAGCTTCGTAGAAGGCAGTGATTACTGATGGTGGTGAACACGGCATGTGTCACTTAAAGGAATTCCACTCTCACCTTTACTCTCAGAGTTTTGAATGGCAAACTCATAGACAGACAAAGCAACCTCTGCTCGCACTGCAGTTCTTTTAGAGCCTGCTGTCGCCTAGTGTGGGATCTCTTTCTTCTGTGTGTAACTAGGCAAGGAGACCTGAAGGCCTTAAGACTTGGGTTCAAGAGGCAGCTTGTGTGACCTTGGTAAGTTATTATTCAACATTGTGTCAGTGCCTTCATAGGTAAAAGGGAGGTGAGGTGGATCTGACGTATGTCAGACCCAGAGCCCAGTGCCTGGTCCACCTGAGGTACTGTTAGTTGTTAGCACAGCTTTCCTTTCTTGGGGTCTTTCCTTTGGCCATTTCATAATGCACAGAGCCTCTAACCTCTCTGCTCTGGGTACAGCAGAGTACCAGACACTGCTAAGGTCATCACAGTTCCCAGTCTCAGGGCTTGCTCCAAGCCATGGCCCTGCATGCTCAGCACCTAGTGCTTTCCTGAGTTGCAGAATTACAGCTGAAGCCAACTTTTGCACCTTGGATTCACTAAGGCTGGAGTCTTCCCTGCATCTCAGCTCTGTTCCTGAACTTGGCTTTGGCTCATTTTTTAAATGACAACACCTTTATGAGAACAGTGTGCCTTTATTCTCCATGTCTCTCCCTTGTGACTTTCTATCTTAAATACGAGCCTGTCAGCGCCCTCAGTCAATCCCTGTCTTGTGAGTGCTCTCAAGGCACAGCTAGCTGTGCTCTCTTCTCGTCTTCAGGGTCTCTGAACTCTGCATGCGGCCCACCCCTTCCACCTGGTCTCCTTCCCACTGCAGCCGTTCAGTGGTGCTCAGGGAAGAGCACGTCTGCCCTGGCTCCTGTCTGTCCACTGTCTCCTCTGTCCTATGCCCCCCTGGGAACATTCTCCCCGGCTCACACATCTTACGTTCAGTTTTAGGTTCTTGTACAAATGGATGTTCCATCAAAAGCGTGTTTCCTGCCCCAAATGACACATTATTATCACTTGTTATAAATTTTCTGCATATTTTATCAGGAGGCAGGTGATCTAGTAGAAAAAGCAAAGGCTTTAAAATCTGAAAGGCCTGGTTCCAAATCCGGGCTCAGTGCACAGCTTTATGACCAGGGACAGAAAGATTTATTCTCTGAATGCTTGACTCCTTGTCTGTACAATGGGACAGTAACACTCTTCTTTCAGGATTACAGTGATAATTAAATTCTGTTGGGTACAGCTCCTCAGACACAGAGAGGTTTATTTTTCCATGTCCTTCTCTACTGCTATTTTTTACCTCCCAATTTCTGAGCGAATGACCTGTGTCCTACTCTACCTTCCTGGCTGGATGGCAGGCTCTAGGAGGGCAGGATCTTTGTGGGATTCAGTGAAACTGCCTGCACCTACCACAGCACGTAGCACAGTCTGCAGGATATAGGAGGCGACGCGCACATATTTAATGAGTGAATGAAAGGACGGTTATCATATGAGTGCCAACACAGACCTCTGGATCTACTAAGCATAAAGGCTGGAAAGGCTCTCAGACAGAAATCACTAACCCCATTCATTTTCCAGGTCGTGTGTTAGTCAGCTTTCCACTGCTGTGACAAATATCCAGAATTGATTGAGAGCAGAAGTTTCTTGTGGTGCACAGCACATGTTGGTTCATAGTCACTGGGCCCTGTGGCAGCAAAGGAAGGGGCTGAGGTCCCACTGTCCCCCCAAGACCGTACCCCAGTGACCTTCCTCCTCAGCAGGTCTATATTCAGAAAGATCCAAAAGAAGGTGCAAGTAATTCCAAAACAGAGAGCTTGTCCCTCTGCAGCAGAATATTTCAGATTAAAATGCTAAATTGTAGCAATAAAAGCTGAGGATACTCTACCTAGGGACACCCAGAATCCTTTGATTTTAAAATTACTGGTTCCTCCCTAAATCCAGTAAAGAAAATTGCCTGCTGAATGTTATCATAAATGTTGGGGCAGCAGTTTTTATCTAAGCTATAGAATAAACCAAGAGGAAAAAAAAAACCCTTGCAAATTAGATATTCTAAATCTTCAGACCACTAATTTTAATCAATATTAGCCCGGAAATTTTAAATGACTTTCTACCAAACCTACCCACCCCCATCAAGTAATTATCAGAAATATTGATTTCATTCCTTATATTCAATCTTACAAGCTCATAAAATATTAGCCTATTACGTTAACATAAAAATGCAATTTAGTGGAATTAAACAGCAGAGGGAATTCCATATCAGACCCACAAATTGGGTCTATATAATGTTTAGCTTTAATATATCACTGACAATCCCTTCCCCAGACCCTCTGCCTCAGGGTGGGTGAGGAAGGAGGTCACAGAGGGGGTTAGCAGGCTAATGAGAAAATAACACGTAGGGACTTAGATCATGAAGGACAGAGATGAGGCAGCCCAAACAAAACTCATTTTATGGATTAAAAAAAGGGGCAAATTCACAACGGTACAGTAGCTTAGCCCAAATTACACTGTGTGTGTGTTTCAGAGTTATACAGGCCAGGTCTGGAACATTTTATAAAGAATGCCATTGCAATAGGACAGTATGTAGAGTATGTGGATGCAAGGGAGAAGGATGAAACCCGGTTCATTTCTGCACAGGATTCCCTACCCTGCCATTCCCTGGACCGACTACTAAGAAATACTGCTCATAGACAGAGGGCAGGTGTTCAGACTCCATATTTATTAGGCTAATAATGACTCAGCTATCATGATCCTATTATGCACAGAAGATAAATTATTAATGTTTGAAAATTCTATCATTTTTAAAAACAACTCAGCTTTGTGCACGTGCACGTGTGTGTGCAGCAAGTAGTCATGCCTGGTGCATGTATCTGGTAACAAGCACACAGTTTTGCGTCCGGGTGTCAGGGAACCTATTAGAAAAACCCTTCTGGTGGTTTCGATGTTACTTTGTTGCACAACACTGACCTGTTTTCTCACAGCAAAAGGTAATAACCACCTCTCCCAGCTAAATGATAATGAATGAGAGCATACTTGGGAAGGCTCAGCAGACTAAACCACACAAATGTTGAACTGGTATTTTATAGCTCTCAGAATTGCATGTGTGTTCTGAAGTATCATATGCGATTCAAATGCTGTAAGCACATTAGCTGATTTCTATGACCAAGATAAGGGGCAGAAAGTGAGGGAGGGAGACACAGAGAAAGGCAGGAAGAGAGGGAGAGAAAGGAGCCTTGAGAAGTGTTTGGAGCAGGCTGGACACTTGCCGCGCGGTTCTCCAGAGGTAACCATGCTGATTTATGTGCTTGGCGATTCCGCTGCCAACTTTCAAGGGGAGAGAATCCTCAGTCTTCTAGAGCATTTGCCACAGCTGGGGGCAAGGGTAAAGAAAGAACCCCTCATCACACCCAAGATAACAGAATTCTGCTGTGAGCTCTGAAGGCCTCTGCCCCAAGCACCCAGCCTGGGAGGTAGCTTTCTACAGATGGACAGGAAGTGGCCACTCCCATAGAGGCCTGAGCTTCAGGCAGGGAGAGCCCTGTCCCTGCAAAGGGTGCTGGGACCACAGGCATCTACTAACAGTCCAAGTCTCTGCAGTGGGTGGGCGCAGGTGCTCTGCGCATGCGCACTCGCGCTGCCCAGGCTGAACGCACCGGAGCTGTCATTCGATATAGAATGGGAGCCGCTATACTGGTTGCAGGAAGAACAAGCAAGGGACAGAAAGCAAGATGGAGGAGCAGTGGATGGAAAGCGTGCACGGGGCCAGCGGGAGCTGGTGTGTCTTGAGGGACTTCAGTCTGTGTGAGCTGCCTGAGCCTCTCTGTTACGCTACCTTTTGCTCTGTGTGTCTAGAACACAGCCCTAACCCACAAATATGCAAATGATGACCTGTCAGGCAAAAAGCAGATTTTAACACCGAGTAAAAGAAGAAATCCTACCCCAGGTCAGTTTCACACAATCTGAAGCTCCTCCTCCCCATCTTGACCTCACACAAGGGGTCCACAGAAAGCTCTATACCCAAACCTACAGGGGTTTCACACTGCACTGCAGGATCTCCCCCTAACCTCCCGCTTCCACCCAATTCTTTTTGAAAGACAAAGAATAAACACACACCCTCCTCCAGCATTCTAAATCTTGGCTGAGGAGTAAGAGTAAAGCAAGGCTAAGCCCACCTCCAAGAACGCCCCCTTTAAACTCACAAACAGTAATGAGCAGCGTGAGTCAGTGACCCTTTCAACAGACAAAAACAAAAAACCTGAACAGAAAAAGACAAAAAGAAAAAAAAAAAGCAGTGTTCTATTTCTCTTTTTTTAAATCACAGGGATGTTTGCTCATGGGTAAACGGATACTGAGTGAAAGCTCTCAGCACAAAATGGTACCCCAGATCATCAAGAATGACTTAGCATGGCAACAATGACCATTTAATGCCTAAAGTTTATCTTATTACTGATAACTTCACTTAAAATCCACATTTACATGGGTAAGGTAGCTGCTACAGACTCTGATAATTGGTTCCTAATTGCCAGGTTCAGGCTGTAGTTTCTTTAGTTTGTGAAGGTAGATCCAGAGCAGCTACTTCTCAGAAAATTAGATATTCACAGCCAGTTAACACTATTAAATGGCCTTTGTATGAGCTTTGCAGAAAGGAAGCAACTAAATGGTATCTGAAGCTAAAAAGAAAACTAAGATTTTATATTTTCTACAGTCTGCCTTAACTACAGATGGATTCGTGTAAGTTACTTTAAAATAGAAACAACACAGCGAAATTCCCAGAGGTGGCATTTAGAGGTGAGATTTGGTTTTCATTTCACCTGGTTTAATAACAAAAATATGAGAGATGGTTCCCAATTTCTCCTAGATCAACATATTAGTCCATTTAAAGACATGCCACAGGAGGCTGTTCCTGCTTTTCTTCAGAAGACAGATTTCATTTATTCTTTCTTAAAATTGAATGTATCTCTCAATTTTAGCAGTGTCTGAGCCACAGCGGGGTACCATGAGTTGGATTTAAATGAAGCCTGTAGGCAAAGACTGCAGTGGGAGCCCCCTAGGCTGCCAGTCATGGCCACCACTGGGCACTGTGGGTGCTGTGGCTGCCCCCCAGGAGGGCAGATGCCAAAGAGGACACAGGGCTTTGAGGAGGGACGACACCGACCATCACAAAGCATGACAGAACTAGACTGGGAAGACAAAGCCAAACCATGTAAAATAGTCCCTACCTCCAAAAGGTATACGTACGTGTATGTTTCTGTATGCCTGTGTATGTTTGCACACAGATGGGCTTATGTATGCACACACTTGTGGACATGTGTCCACAGCTGCCAAAGTAATTAATCTGTGTTTTGCTCAAGAAGCATTAGCAAACAGGAACAAAAATCCTTGGCTGAGTCCTCACAGCACTGACAGTTGCACTGAGCCTGCAATGTCGGGGCCAGCCTTAGGAACTGCCATCTTTTCAAGGAACTTGCTGCAGAGTGAGATAAGCTGGCCGTTGGCAGGTTTGCTCCTCTGGCCTGCAGGTCTTAGGGTCATGCCTTCAAGAGGAAGTCTACAGAGTGATTGCCATGGTCTTTGCTACAATAGAGAGGGACAAATCCAGAAGAAATGAAGACTTCTAAAGTCAACAGGCCCATCAGTATTTCACCAAAAAAACCTGATTTTACTGCATGATGGGTGGCAAGAGGCCACTTGTGCCTCCATGGTTCGGGTGAGCTCAGAACGTGGACCTCTGCTGGGCCCCATTGGGAATGTGCTCCTCTGCTTGGAGCAGAGATTCCATGGCATGGGGAAGTCACAGAAGGGCTCAACAGGAAGTGACTGACCAGATCTGTGTCTGGGCCAGACTGACAATAGCTGCTGGGTATCAGATTGTTCAACATGAGGTCTGGGCCTGCAGCACACATTTGGACTACTTGAGTGGTCTTTGCAGAAGGTGCAGCTGAATGGGAGGGGAAGGACCATGCCATGGTAAGGCTGGGACAAAGGGAAGCCTGAACAAAGGGGCCCGCAGACGGGGTGATGGTAAGGAGACCAGGAATGGGATGCTTCAAAAACCAGGCAAGAAGGTTTTCAAGAGACACTGGTCAACACAACATCAAAACCTGAAAAAGATCATGTAAGATAAAGGAGGCACTGGAGTTATGATTTTACTATAATTTATTCACTGCATTTCCAACAAAGAGGCCACTGTTTACCTCTGTGTGCTCAGCATTTGGACAGAGATGTTCCCGTGGCGCTCTGCTGTGTCCACGAGGGGCACCATCTGAAATGCATGCCAACCTCTCAGAGACAGTCTGTCCTCAGCCTCCCACGGAGCAAATACACTGGGGTTTTTAGTCTTCCCATCTTGACACTGAGCTCAAGGATTTTCCTCACAGTGTCTATTGTCAGCATCTATTTCAAATCACACTTCCACTAGGAAGCTTTCTTTGGAACTTCTTAAGGCCAGAGTTCTCAGTACAGGACTTCTGCTGTCGAATGGTGCTTATATAAATATCTGCCAGCACGCACATCAAACAGGTGAGTCCATTGACACAAGTGCACTGGCTTGGAATCTGCTTTATTTCTGCAGATCCTCATTTCTCCTGGTCTACATCTTTCTCACTTGAGGCTATCATCTTCCCCTGGAATGTTTCCCTTTTTTTCCTAAACTCTCCTCTCTTTTAAACTTTGGCTCATCATGGATTTTCTTTCTTTTTTAACACAGAAGCAGTTTGGTAGGCCATACCTGAAGTGATACCACATTTCTCTGGATTCTTTTAGCTTAGTGACTGCTGCTTGGCAGCTTGTGACAGTAAGTGGTCCTTTTTTTCAGATGTGTCTTTCTGTGTATTATTTGCTTTCTCCTACTGGATGCTCAGCTCCTGGAGAAGGACCAAGCTGAAGGAACTTCACCATCTGGAGACCTGCCTTCTAGTCCCCTGGTTACAGCCTGTCTGAGGCTCTATTAGGTTGTCTGAAGACAGAGGGCAGTGTGCTGCTGCCACACAGGTGAGCTATGGGAAGGCACCTGCTCGGGGCTAGCACCAGGTACCCGAAAGACCGCTGCATACTTCCCTTCCTTCTGCCTCCTCCTTCCTCCACCTCTAAGCCAGTGGGCTCATGGACAGCTGGGCTTCTGTATCTGTGGGTTCCATGGCTCTAGATTCAACCATCACAGAAAATGTTCTATAAAAAAATCATGCCTGCACTGAACATTTACAGACTTTCCCTACACAACACAGCAGAACAAGGAGGCACACAGCATTTGCACAGCATCAGATCAGGAGCAGTCTCGAGATGTGAGGTATACACGAGGATGTGCACAGTACAGGTTCTGTACAAACACTAAGCCATTTCATACCCGGGACCTGAGCGTCCACAGATTTAATATCTGCAGGCAGGGGAATCCCGGGAATGATTGTATGTATAGGGATACAAGTGCTCCAAAATGCAGGAGCGCAAATGATTTACATTATAAGGATAGAGTTCCACCAACAGCTGTGTTGATAATACACCACCACCTAGCCTCTTGCAACTGACTTTCCTTTTCCCATCAGACAGAGGAAAAACATGATACTGATTTTGTCCCAATCTACTAAAATATTGAGACCTTACTTTGATGATATGTAAAACCAGAAGAAGATGATAAATTATTGAATTATCAAAGTATTCCAAATTATTGTTAATGGTATGCTAATGTGCCTTGACATTCTCTGATTTAGTGAGTGAAAACTGTTAAGAATGAAGAGCAAAAAAAAAAAGATACATGATAGGAAACCAGGGAAGGGGAGCCTAGGACTGAAGGGGGTGAGGAGAGGGGATTTAAAGAGGACTAAAGGTGCAATGTGTCTGTACCAACTCCCCATGAAGAATGTGGTCATTACGTGTCACAAACAGGTACTAATGAAAAATATGTATTCACCAAAAAAAGTGGAACCAGGTTAGAGGTTGTAGATTAAAATTTTATTTCCTGTTTGCTCTTTGGTGGCAGAAATGACAGGTAAAGGAGCAGAAACCCGTTAAGATATGAAAAAAACAAATCCACAAACCAAATGATACACCAGGAGGTTTTACCTGTAGGAGTTTTCCTTTATTTGCTTTTCTCTAACTTTTTCACTGCACTGTCTTCTCATGGCCCTGTGTCACCTATCACAACTTTATGTAGATTCCTAGATGAATATAAAACTGCCTTAGTGGTTAGCATTTGGAATAACTTAGGAAATCTATTGAAGCACCTATACTAAAAAAATTACACTATTTTTGTTAATGAAGAGTAACATTTTAATCACTGAAGAAAGCAGTTACAGAAACGACGTATCACTGAAGAAAGCGGCATGAAATATGTAAATATGTTAGTGATGCATTTTCACTATAATATATCTGTATTCAAACAGCATCTAAAAAGTAAAAATCAAGATAATGACTACCACCACGCTTTTGCTGGAAGGGTGTCACAGCCTTGTGTTCTCATGGGACTGACACACTTCGATTACAGTCATGGAATTTTCCTTTTTCTTCTTTTTTTTTGGTTTGCTGTGAACTCAGCAGGGGCTAAACCCAGTGCCTCATGCATGCTAGGCAAGTACTCTACATCAAAGCTACGTCTCTAGCTCTTTTACCCCGCTTTATTGTGTTTGTTGG
Organism: Dinomys branickii; assembly: GCA_004027595.1. Classification (NCBI taxonomy): domain Eukaryota; kingdom Metazoa; phylum Chordata; class Mammalia; order Rodentia; family Dinomyidae; genus Dinomys; species Dinomys branickii. Next base: position 40,937 of record PVLD010000848.1, read on the forward strand.
CATAGGGTGTCCCTGAGTTGCCCAGGCTGGCCTTACATTTACTTGCACTCCTCCTGGCTCAGAGGAGTCGCAGAGCTCACAGGGCTGTGCCACATTAATGCTACCGACCTTAGTTCTTCATCAGCCTGGGAGCCTGGAGGAGCAGGCAAGGCAAAGAGAGGGGACACCCCAGGCCCTCTGGGTTTAAAGAGCTCCCCAAGGGGAGAGCAGCAGGGCACTCCCAGGGTTAAATTAGGAAGGGAGGTGAATCTGTGCTGGTATTCCTGAAAAGACAGTTTTATCACTTCCTGTTAGTCACTCCCAGGATTTACAATCCCTGGAGGGGAATTGTTTAGAGAACAAGGATCCCTCCCCTCCAGCCACGCCAAGCACAAATCAGGCAGCTGAACAGGGTCACTCTGCAGGGCAATCCTGGTATCCCTTGCACGCCAGAGCTCCCTGGCTCAGTCGGGCCCAAAGGAGTTCCTGAAACGCTTCCAGCAGTTCCAGCTGATCAGTGGGTATCACATGAGAGGCTTCCTTATGTCGCCTGACCCTGCCACTCACACATCCCTGCATTATGGCCCTAAAGGTGACACTGGTGACCTGCAGTAGCGAGCCTGCTGTGGCTGTGGGCCAAGAGGAGACAGCTACAGCTCAGGAGAGAGTGGTGGGGAGGAGAGAGTACAGGTGGCAGGGAAGATCTGTTTGCTCACATTTCACAGTAACGGAACAACTGAATTTTTTTTTAGGGTTATAAGTATCTGTGGAACCATCTGGTGTGTCCCGCTGTCACATCCTTTAGAGTCTGTATGTTTACTTGCCTATGGCATCAAAACATTCTAAAATGGCAATATTTGAAGGACATTGTATTGTGATAGAATGGCACATAATACTGATGCTTCATAGACATACTATTTTAGAACTTTGGTAGTTGAAAATTTCAATTACATGTATACTCTCTTACTACAAGCAATGAAAAAAAGGAATACTACTATTTTGAATATCATCTTTGTGAAGTGAGTGTTTGAATCTTTTATCCATTCTTATTTTCCAAAAATGTACCCATTTAAAAAAATTTATTTTGGTCCTGGGAATTGAACCCAGGACCTCGTGTTTGTCAGGCAGGCATTGTGCTGCTGAGCTATATTGCCAGCTCTGCACTGATTAAAAAAGTATAGTTCATTAGATATTGTGAGTATGAATCCTTTTTCATATATTTTCTTCTATTTTATCCTTCTCTTAAAAAGTGCTTTTGACATGAAAATTGTAATTTTAAATTTATAGTGGAATTTAAAAATTTTCCTATTTTCTATGTTCTGTTGAGAACTCCCTGCCTGTCTCAAAGTAATGGCAACATTCTTTGTTTTCCTGGAAACCTGATTCCTTTATCTTTCCCATGTAACGTCCAAATGATTTCATGTATGGTATGAGGAAGGGGTCAAGAGATTTCTGCTCCACATCATTTCCCACACAGCTCAACTCATGCACTGAAAGCTCATGTCTTTCTCACTGCACGTCCTGCTGCTGTTAGGTGATTTGTAGGCAAGCATTTTCCTTTCTGGCTCTATGCTGTTCCACTGAGCAGCGTGCCCAGGCTTGCATCACCAGAGCTTTAGAGCAGTGTTGATGTCTGGTATTGGAATTATTCCAGCTTGTTCTTTTTCTTTAGGAATGGCTTGGCTACATGGCCTTCTGATTTTTCACGTGGAGTTTTGAAAAAGTGCCTCAGACTCTGTAAAAGAGGATTTGCTAGTAATTTGAGAGGGGCTGCATTGAACCTATACATTAGGTTGGGGAACATTAACAACTTTCCATTACAGAGTGTGCCAACCTATACAGAGGGAACATCCCTCTGTCTACAAACACACGAAAAGGTGCTCATCTACAGAAAATACCATGTATTGGAAGGATGTGGAAAAACTACTACGCTTTGTTGACAGGAATGTAAACTGGTGCATACACTTTGGAAAACTGCTTGGCAGCATTTCCAGAGCTGAACATACATAAAATCTGTGACCCAGCAATCCACTCCTGTCAGGACAGTTATCCAAAGAGACCAGTATATGGTATTTCATATTGAGATCAATGAAAGCCGCCCTCAAATGAAAATGACTCAAATGATGATCACGTACAGCAGGGTTTATGCACAGTGAACAAGGACACAGCCCTGAAGAAGAACCAACCACACCTTCATGCACGAAGGCGTCGCTAGCTTCTGAGCATGAGGAGCCAGTTCCCATTTATATACTGTGCAAAAGAGCAGGTACCAGGAAAATTCCATTTACAGAAAGAATAAAAGCAGGAAAGCCAGTCTGTATTAGAAGGTCAGTGGTCATTCTTGGGGTACAGTGGCTGCAAGGAAATTTGAGGGGTTCCTCAGCTTCCCCAGCACATAAAACAGCCAGAGCTGTGCTCTGACACCACTGCGCATTTCCTGTTGGTGTGTGTATCTTCACGAGTAGAGTCTCTAAAGGAAGACATCATTTGGTTTCTCATTTAAAAACAGATCTACTTTTGAACGATTCCCTCTTCTTGGTGCCTCCCTTCTCCAGAGCGTGTGTATAACCCATTATCTAATGAGACTTCTTTTAAAAAGGTTACTTGATCCTAAAAAGGTCACCAGAAGTCTTCCACACTGGAAATCCATTTTAAAAAATTTCAATGCAGTGCTTCTGAGTGCTGTATTTTTTACTCTAGTGTGCTACCTTCTTCATCAGCATTTAATTAGAACATTTTCTTTTTCTACTAAAGATGAGAAACATAGGGAAAGGTCATGAGCATAGAGTCTGCCTTAATTTCTCCAAGTATCACATATCATTTCTCTTACAGTGACTTATCAGTAGCTCTAAGATGGACACAAGTGCCTATGTCTGTGTTCGTTTGTCAAAGAAATGTAGGATGATGAAAAAGGAGAACATCTGAAAGGGCCCTTCCAGCACTTTCTGTAGGGAAGTTACAGTGGAACTCTTTGTCTTAATTTGTTCTTCTCTACTTTTTTTTAATCTATGCAAAAAGTAACCAGTGAATGCAATTATAGAATTCTAGGAGATTCGGTTCTACATGGCAAAATCTAGTTCCCAATAAACCTGTAATATTTGATAACTGATTTCCTTTCAGTCTCTTTTTAGGAAATACGCTATTGTGGTGGAGCTTCATGTTTCTATCATCTACTGAATGAAAATATGAAAAAAGGATTACTGAAAAAGCTGAAATTGTACAGCAAAAGCATTGTGCTGTTCTTTTATTATAATACAATTATACCATTATAATACGATTGGGAGTTAACTTGTAATAAAAATAACAAAAACCTGAACACTGGAAGAAAACAGATTTTCATCCAAAGAATAGGAAGTGCTATGAAAGTGTTATCTGAGGAATACCTTGTGCTTACATTAAACCTCGATAATGAACTAAAAAAATTAAAAAGGAACACATCATAGTAACCATCACTACACAGAGATTTGTGGTAGTGCTGAAAGGCATTCATGAAAGAACTTTCTAAAGTCACCTTAAGTAAGAGCTTTCCTTTAAGAAAGCACAGAAGTTACCTACCACGATCACATCATGATGTCAATAGTACAGAGCTCAAAGAATGCTCGCTGGTTGTTTTTAAAAAGTCATGTCCTATGTTCTTCCCTGCTTTTCTTTAACATTTGAACTCTGTAACTTCATTAAGTTTTATTAGTGTTTAGATTGAGACAAAAGGAATATAGCAGTCGAGATGGTGAAGGGGTGGATCCTTTTCTGGATCCTGGTGGGGAGTGCAGAGAAATCTGGATTGGATTGAACTTTACAGCAGTGCGTGGTATTGTGCCACGCATGTTTGGGTTCTGATACTGGTACTGCAGCCATGTAAACATGCTTGGTTTTAGGAGTTACGTGTTGAAGAATTGATGGAAGTATCATCTGTGTGCGACTTACTTTCAAATGGCTCCGGAAGAAATACGCAGGAGGGTGACAGTGACAGAGGAGGAGGGAGGAGAGCAGTAACCAAGAGCTGGCAGATGTGGGACACCGGGTATCAACCCGTGAATCACAGGGCAGTAAATTAGTGTTTTTACTACTATGCTGTTTTTTCCCTACTTTTGTATTTTTGAAATTTTCAAGGTAAAAATTTAGAGGGGGGGGGAAACAATGTGCTTTGGCTTGCTCTTGCCTGAACTTTAATGTTTTCCGTATGGGACAGCACAGACACACAGACACACATAGGCACAGACACACATGCTAAGGGAGGAATCAGGCCCTCACAAATGCTAAGCATATACTAGGCCACTGAACTATACCCCTTGGCCCTCACTATGGATTTTAAGCTTAGAGTAGTACAGGCCTTTCATCTTTGTACAGAATGATTTTGTTCTCGCTGTTTTTACAATGAATCACTACATTTTTAACTGGTATGAAGGTAACAGTAAGGAAAAACAAAAACCACTAGTTAGGAAGCTAAAGACTTCATTAGAGTCCATGGATCATGGATTAGTGATCTACTGAATACTCGTAACCTCAAAAGCTCTGTGATCAAAATATAGTTAGGCAAAAAATGCCTTTTCTGGCTTTTTCCTTCTAAACATGGCCATGTGAATACAAGACTTCATCCAATTTCATACCACAGCAACAGAAAAAGTACAATGCTAAAATGAAATGTCCTTTTATTTTTAAATTGGGGATGTATAGCTGGGTATACATTTTGAATCAATTCTGTTTCTAGAAATCCGTAAACAGACAGGCAAGGGACAAAAATATATTTCTCAGATAGATGCTCATTATGGCACTGTTTATGGTAAAAAACAGTTGGAAGTGACTTAAATACAGGTCCAACAGTAGGGAACTAGCTACATCAAAGCAGGCCAGCACACTTAGTGGTACCCTATGTGATCACTTTAAAATGATGAGGCAAGCACATTTTTTTATTGACTTGGAAGATGCTTTTTTTTTTTTTTTTTTTGTCTTTTTGAGACAAGGTCTCCCTATGCAGTTCAGGCTAACTCAGTTTGTAGCCCAGGCTGTCCTCGAACTCACAAGGATCTTCCTGCCTCAGCCTCCTGAGTGCTGGGATTACAGGTATGTGTCACTACACCCAGCAGAAAGATGCTAATTTGAAATTAGGAACTCAGAAAGGTACATTATGAAAAATTAGTAGAGCTCCATCTAAGAAAAATATACATTCCTACATATCTAAGTGCAGAAGTAGCATGCTCGAAGGAAAGAGATGAAAATAATATCATTGCATGATAGAAAAATTAGGAATAATTTTTTCTTGCCTTCAAATATTATAAAAGTTATGGATTTTCTGTGTAATAAAAATGGCAACATTTCCTTAAAGCCCTCGCTATCCATCAATATTACACACCTCTCCAGCTCCTGCCCTAACTTTCCTCTCCTGTCAGGCAAAACCCTCAAGCACTGTTTCCTGAGTGTCTTCCGTCGCTTCAGTTCCTACACTTTTGAGCATGAATCACTAAAGCAATTCCACGTCTTGTATTCTGAAGACCTATTCCAGTGCACGGGTTATCCCTCCTGCCTGAGAAAGACACACCAGTGTCAAACAAAACACGAATGATTGGTGGGGGGGAGGGAGGAACAGAGAGGGCTAAGGAGAGCCAGGAGATAGTTTTATAACCAGAAATAAATCAAGTTTAAACTTTCCACAGTCTTGATAAGGATCAATAAGCAGCTGTTACTGTTTCGCTCATGCCTGATAACCATACACACATCGCAAAAGCCTACAGTGACGACAAAGCACGTTGCTCTGTGGTGGGATCTCACGGAGCAAACTGTGTAGCCAGGCGGCTTTTATGCTGTCATTGTGGGAGCTCAGATCAAACGTTGCAGATTTATAAGGCATTTTAAAATGGCTTTTTATTATTGTTTTTAGGCTGAAAGGATAAAGGAAGAATTATGAATGGGGTGAAACCTACTCAGAGCTCATCAGGTTCTAGTACAGACCTCTGTAAATCACCACCCCCAGGGAACACAGATCATAAACCCAACAGTGACACCCACCCCAGCCACACGGGGACAAGGACAGGCCTGTTGTCTCTACACACTACACTGGTCACATCCTTTAGGGGAGGCCTTTCTGGCTACAAAACCGTGGTGTCCACACACCAGCAGTATCCTAGGCTGTGTGCGTGAACCTTACTCATACCCTAAAGGCCCCCTGGAGACTCAGATGACAGGGCTGTCTGTAAACCGCAGGTTGGCAGCTGATTTGAGAGGTAACAAGTGGAACTGTGTTACACACCTACGAGCTCCAAAACACTGGGAAAGCATGCAGAGACATGGCCTGCTATGTACGGAGCCACGTTCCCTCAACAGCAATTCCTAGAAAGTCTGGAAAAAGAAAGAGCACAGGAAAGAGGATTTGTGGGTGCCTTTGCAATACCTGTGAGGGACAGGAAGGCATGGACCATCCAAGAAAAATGAGCACAGTTCCACAAACAGCTCCTTCCCTTCTGCTTTGATGCTAGAAAACTAAACTGGCCTGCTCCTACCCTAATTTACAATGTGAGACATTCCAAGGGAAGTCATTTTCCCAAGGACTCGGCAGCTTGGGCTTCTGACCTCCTGGACCTGCAGGATTGAAAGCTCCACCTGTGCAGTAAGGCCCTCTGTGCTGGCCTGAAGGGCCCTCCAGCATCCCACGGACACTGTGCTGTACAGACATCAAACACGAAACTCAGTCTGCTGGACTCATTTGCTTCGTTGCTTCGTTGCTTGGCTAAGTCATACAGTAACAGAGCCCCCTTGCTTTGCTACAATTAACACCTTTGATGAGACAGCTCTGTCGTTTTCAGGAATTTGGAGGTAGCCTTGAGTAGCTCAAATGGATGAAACCTGTGGTCCTTCCCTTGGGTCTGTGAGGGTGTCTCACAGGGGACCTTTTTATGTCAGAGGGCCAAAAACTTTGCCCTTAGTTTATGCTAATGACCCAAACACGTCTCCTATGAAGAGCCACGAAGGTGAGACACACATGTGCAAGCTGCCATCGCTCTGCTTTCCCTTACTGCCAATCTTCTGCCTCTTCACCCATAAACACCTGGGTCCTCTCCTCAGGAAAGTGGCTTTGAGGCTTGGGATCCTACCTCTTGTTTGGCTGCTGTGTGAACAAACTCTTTCTCTTCTGTAAAATTCACTGCTATAATGATGGGCAGGGCCTTGTTCAATAATATGCACAGAAAATCATTCTCAGGCTCATGGTCAAAATCCTGGTATCTGCATTAATTCTAAAGAGACAAGTTAAAGCACTTGGGGGATTAAAATTACTTCCACATAGCTGTGTAAACCTGAACTTTTGATGGTTGTCACAATCCTACCTCTTCCCCATCTCCCCAAATCTACCAATATTATAAGGCAATGCAGCATCTTTTCAGTGCTCTAGCACCCAGTTATATTTTACTCTTTGGTGCTACAGGATAAAATGAGTAAGCTCCACAAATGATCTGGAATCAAGCTGGACAGCAGTTTCTTCACTGTCAATAAATCCATTTTCTAATTACACACAGACATGTTTGTCTTTGGCTCTGATTACATTAAAAATACCAGAAGTATCATTGCTCTAATGGGCATTATAGAAATGCGACTCCCCCAGCGAATCTGATCCATTAATAACATCTCTTTAACTGCTGTCTAATGATTTCTGCAGACATGTAATAGAATATTTTATGGCTGTTTTCAACCATCTGTCCTTCTTCCTTTCAGTGCAAATTTGCCAGAGATGTAATGAAATTTCCTGTGCTATGTGCCATTACACGTTTGCTAGTACTGACATGTCAGTTAGATATCTCAGCACTGTCACCTGTACTGCCTATGAACTCTCCTCTGGGTGTTGTCCAAGGAACCAGAACTTCTGTTTCCAAGTTTGAGTGAGACTTAGGGCCTAACCTGTGTACAGCACGTTCAGGGATGTTTCTAAGATAGCAGAGCTAACAAGCCACGTGGATCGAATCAGTTGTCGACAAAGAACAAATAGTTGCATTCGAGGCGCCATGCTTTTAAGAGTTAAACGTAATGTGTAAAGTCACAGTCTTGGTCTTTATAGTGAATGATGACCTACATTAATACATTTGAAATGCTACTAAATTAGGCTATTGAAGAGAATGGTTAATGAGCACAAGACTGATAAAAATACATCATTTCATACGTTCAACTTTTTTCCATTTAGAAATTTCGTGCTCACCAAATGCCTACTATGTGCTAGTCACTTTTATGGTCGATTCTGCTGAATATAGGCCTTGTGTTTGAATACGTATGTAAGAAATGAATCCTCTGATAAGGAGGCAAATCTTTTTTTTTTTTTTTTTTGTGGTACTGGGGATCGAACTCAGGACCCTGCGCTTGCTAGGCAAGCGCTTATTCCACTGAGCTATATCCCCAGCCCCCAAGGAGGCAAATCTTAAAGTGATGCAAAATACAGGTTTTTAAAGCTTTCAAAATATGGCTGTGACCAGCTTAAGGCAGTCAAAGACCTGCTTCAGCAGGAAGCTGTCCTCGAGGTAACTGCAGGTTCCTGGCAGTACCAACTGGTGCAAAATAAGCAGGCATGGGAAGTGAAGCTGGAAGCTACAGAGAGGAGGCCTTGCTCCAAGGCCAGGCAGAGATCTACAGAAAGTCCTGGGGGCCATCAGTATCCCTTCTGGTCCTGAGCTCCAGGGTGCCGTGGGAAGAGCGCTGTGACCCAGCACACAAATGTCAGAGAGTCGTCTCTTTGGCAGATTCCAGCTCACCACGCTGTCGGACCTGCCATGTTCCCTAGTTGATTCTCTGGACACATTTCCTGTTCCCTTCTCTCTTCCAAATTAGGGTAAAGAGGAAAAATGAGGTTTCAACAAGCAGCTCCCTAGGTTGAGATCTTACAATGCATTTTGCAGTTAGTACTTTACATAATATTGAAAAACCATGAATTTTATCTCTGCAGAGGAAAATGACTAATTTTAACCATACAGTGCACCAGCCATGTTATTAAGGATAGTGCCACCTTTAAAATCAATTACTGTAGTTAAAATGAGGACTGTACCAAAATTTCCTCACTCTTGGCTTAACCCAGTGGTAGGAATGAATGAAATGGGAGGGGTGTACATTGACAGGAACATTTTCACAAATACTCAAGTTTCCGAAATGAAAATGAAGACCATTCCGTGTGTTTCATCCTGTTTGGTGTCCCTAGGTCATCTCTTCTTAGAGGTAGGGGACTGCTTATAAATTTACTAATTTATTTAAAGAGGACAGAAAGCAAATAAATCTTAAAAAGATTTAAAAAAAATCTTGGCTATATCCATAATGTCTATTTTTTCTGTATTTTTTATTTTGCCCTTCCAGTTATAATTGGTAATGGGAAGGTCCCAAATACCAAGTTAAAGGATGTAAATAAAAATTCACTAACCTCACCCTCTTTTAAACAGAAGTTGTCACTCTTAAGTGTGAACTATAACACATACTGGGAAGTGTCGAGCATGTAAAACCTAAGCCAGCCTTAGCTTCAAAATTAAAGCTCTTCTACGTTTTATGCAGCTAATCGTTAGAAGTCTGCTCCACAGCCAACTGAGCTTAGAGACGCCACACACATAATTACTGCACTTCAGTGCGGTCATTCAAGTACTGGTGAAGAAAGGGTGCCTCCCCCTACCGACAGCTCAGATTCTCAAGAGATTTCTTCACAGTTGTTAAAATAAGCAACAACTAAAAGGGAAGGGGCATCCCAGATGCCAGCGTAGAGGTTTCTGCGGACAAATACAAAACTGAGATCTGCAGACACTGCACTCCTGGTGCTTGGTGTGGTGGTACACTCTGGTAACCTCAGTTATTTGAGAGGCAGGAGGATTACAAGTTGCGGGCCAGCCTGGGCAGTTTAGTTTTAGCAAGATCCTGGGGTCAATCCCTAGTAACACAAAAAGAATCTAGTTTCTCACTAAAAAGGGGAAGTCTGGAAATACAGGGCCTTACCTTCTACGTCCGGCAGGAGCTAACAGCTGGCCCTGCCGACTGCCACTGTGCCCCCGCCTCCATTTCCAACGTGTGCTGTTGACATCTCTTTCCTGCCTGCCCCAGGGACTAAGGAGGCACTGGGATGCAGGCGCAGCTTCTAGGCCCTTACCTTGAATTGGTGAGTGGAGAAAAAGGAAAAGATTATGAAAAACTGCCTCCTAAGGATCCTGGGGCTATGGGTTGGTGGCACACGTGGGAAAAGGTGCCTGTGATGTTTGAAAGCATGGCAAGTTCTGTGGCACTCCCCCCACTGACAGCTGAGAGTGCCAACTCTGAATCTCAGCTTGAGATGGCTTGGACCAGCAGAATTCATCAGAAAAAATATATGTGAATTCCAGTGACACATTAACGGCATCCACTGTCACATCCTCAGGAACACTCTCCCCAGGAGCTTGGACTGCCAGAGCTACTCTAAGGCTGCCATGATGGGGGAAAGTCTGAGCCAGACAGAGAGAGCAAATGTAGATGTTCTGTTCAACAGTCACGGCTGGCCCACTCTAAGCACCAGGCTCAGGTGAGGTCTCTAGGTGATACCCAGCCTCAGCCACCTGAGTTATTCCACAGCGCTCGTGCTGTGGCCTGACAGATTTTCCTTCAAAACAGTTCCTGTCTTCATCATGGACAGAAGGATACTAATGACTGATTACTGATGTTTTGCACAGTAGTTAAAAGCTTTGCTGAATGTGAATCTCAGAATTTCCCAAGTGGGAGAGGATAATTTTGTCTCCACTGGCGTGGAAGCAGAGATGTTAATTGCAAAAGCTCCAGCATATTTCCCCCAGCTGCCCATGGCATGATTACATAGGTGCAGTGCTGCATAGAGGAATGTGTGTCTCTCAATACCCTAAATAACTTACTTCAATAGCACTTACTCTGTTTAGGCCTGTTAGCTCTTTCAAAATATCTCAGTGGATCCTCTAATGTGTAAATGTCATAAATGTGCACAAAACTTGAAAATGGCCACATGAAGGAAAAATATGGAAAGGTGTTAATATATTTGTTCCATTAAGAATGGGAGGAGGACTTCCCAGGTCTCCTGGCTCTTTCTTGTGTGTTAAAGAGAACTCAGCTCTTAGCAGGTTTAACCACCACTGAAGTCACAGATGAGTTTGCGGATTTCTCAACCTTACATGTCTGTGCTCTGAAGTTGTTTTTTTTTTTTTTTTTTTTTTTTTTTTTGCGGTGACGATTACCCAGGGGTGCACACTACCCAAGAGCAATATTACCAAATGATACCGCTAGCCCTTTAAAATGTTTTTCCCCCTTAATATCTTGCATTTTTTCTCAAGTGACATGTTTGATGTGCTCTTAAGGATCTAAAGAAGATGTTTTCCTATTATGCAGTGCCAGACAGGAATAGTCATCATGAACTCACAGAAGGAATCCTGCATCCAAACCTTTGGGTCACTTAGGACCAAGCCACTGGATTAGAAATGCTACCCTGGCCCTGCAGGGCGATTTGTTCCCAAGTGCTGACTGCCCCTGTAAGAGCACAACTCAGTGCTACACAGCTTTGGTGCCAGCACAATGATTATTCGATTTAAGGCCGCTTGTTTAAGTGACTTGTAGACCTGCTCCCCCAGGTGTCTGTCTAGGACTTGCTGTTTCTGCTCTGCCACTCTAGTTCAAGGAATCTTTTACGTAAGCCTTTTTTAATCACCTTAGCCACAGCTGTCACATATAGCAGGTGACTTCAGTGGCATCATATGATGTCCTGCTTGTTTATTTTCTCTAAAAAGTCTAAAGGGCTAAAGGACAGGCTATCACACTATAGCAAAGTCAGGCCAAATGAATTTATAGAGATGAAAAGTGGCTATCCAGAAATGAAGGCAGAATTCTCAGTACTCACACATTTCTGAAGACTGTCATGATGATACACTCCAGGGACGGTGTCTTTGCTGGAAACATCCCTGACGCCAGTCCTTGTCCTGGGCTCCCACTAAACCTACACACGCCCCTGCTTTTCCCTGTGTGGTGAGTTGTGAGTATGTCTGCCTTTCCCCCAGGTTACCAGCAGTTTAAAAGCAAGGATTAAAACTGTCTTTTCATCTCATCTCATCTCCCTGGTGTCTAACACTTGGCAACTTGGTCATATTTCTTGAATGAATAATTTGCACATTCTTTTGCATACTGTTAATAGAGTTCCATCCTTTGAGGGTAGATTTACCTTTTGGAAATAGTCACAAGTTATTTAGAGTCAAAAATGAAGAAAGAGGCCTTGACACTACTCAATTTTCTCTGTATCATAAACTATACCTGAAGGCCATTCTGAAAAGGAAGTTTACTGTAGTAAACAGGCAGGCCCTCCAAGGCAAACAGCTTGAAGGGTAATGTGCGGATGCAGTTTGAAGGGTAATGCATGATTTCTCATTTGGTTTTAAAAATAATTGTTCAGGGATTCCTAATCATAACTTTTTCAAAACTAAACTTCTAAGAGTAAACTATATTCTGCATTAGTGTGTCTGTGGGAATAAACACAGAAATACTTTTGATGGGACATCTCTTGAATGGATATTTAAGTATTAAATGGACCTCACCTCCTGGCAGTTGAGTGTAAAATAACTAAAAAATACTCAGTCTTTCTGTCTCGGCTTCATGCTCTGCATACTTCCTGCTTCTCTACCTCTTAGCCTGAAGCAAAGCACCAGTCTGGGAAGAGCTGGAGACACCTGGCCTTGTTCCGCCTCTGGCTTATATCTTCTTGTGGCAGGGGTCATGGGTACTGATGTAAGGGACCTTTCTCTGTGTACATGGAGGTCAGGACTATGGAGAAATGCAGTAAGAAAAGGGACAAAAGACAGCGTAGGTTGCCTATTTCTAACACCATGTTGGAAGTAAGGCACGCCGAGGACAAGCATTCCTGTTATCCAACCAGAGCAGAGTCCAGGACCTGGTCACAGGCAATGCTGTTCAGGGCTGAAGCTCGGCCCCTCTAAGTCCAGTTTCTCCAACGAGTGTGCTATCTTTAACACACACACATGCCAAACTTCAGATCTTTTATTTTGGTGGTGCTGGGGATTGAGCCCAGGGCCTCACACACACCAAGCTAGCACTCTTGTTACTGACCTACAATTCCAACCTCCCTTTTCTAAAACATGGAGGTATGTTAATATATAGTGAGCCACACATACCATCAATGAACCAAACTTTGTACGCCTCAAAGTAATTCCCTCATCTTACAACTCGCAAAAGGAAAAGTGAATTAATCTACTCTGAGCAGAGAACATATTACCACCATTTGGGTGCATTACATTTTTTAAAAAATTTACAGTTTTGAAAGACTTTGTACATGATTACTTTTTCTGACCCACACAGGAGTAGAAGAAATGAATACAGTGGGTGGGGTTGAAAGTGTTTCTTTTGATTATGTTTGTTATACAGGGGTAAAATAAAGTGAGTTCTTTCCTTACTGACAGTTTATAAACTTGCTGTTGCGTTTCAAAGCTAAATAAAACACAGGTTTGTACATATATACACACGTATTTATACAGGTTCATGACCTTGTAAGATATGAAAATGATACACAGATCATGCCCTTTCTGATTTTTTTCACTGAGAAGTAAACATACAATGGGGGGGATACCCCTCAAAAATGTAAAGTCAGGGCTCATTTTTGGGGCACTGGGAACTGAACCCAGGCTGTTGCACCAAGTTATCTCCCTAACCCTTCTTCTGTTTTCCATTTAAAGAAAGGAAAGGTTTATTTAGCTCATAGTTTATGGACATTTCAGTCCATACTCAGCTGGCTCCAAAGCAGAGTGGCACATGGTAGAGGGCAACAGTTCATGGCAGTGGAAAACAGCAAAAGCAGCAAGAGCAAAAAGGAGGAGCTCCTGTTTTTCGTTTTGAGACAGGCTCTTGTTAAACTGCCTAGGCTGGGTTTGAACTCACAATCCCTCTGACAAACTATGTAGTCCCCTAACTATGGGATCACAGCTGTGTGCCACCGAGCCCAGCTGTGTTTTTCTTCACTATGATATACATACAGAATTTACCACTTAAGCTTTTTTTAAGAACTTAATTCATGTAATTTCCTTAAAATGTGGTCAATTATACATAACCAAATTTACTGTTGAAATCATTTTTAGGTACTTTCACATCTTTCCACTACTGTCATTCCCACCCATCTCCGGAACCTTTTCTTCACAGAAAATGGAAATCTCTACTTAGATACCAGCTCTTACTCTCTGCTCCTGGGATCCCCTGGCAAGTCTCACCTTACTTCCTGTCCCTGTGGACATGAAGAACCCTGCAGTGACTATGAACCTTTTGTAGCTCTCACTGGTACCGAGAGCCCACTGTGGCGTGTGTGCCGTAGTGTTGCCACCACTGACACAGGAGCCTCATATAAATGGAAAAGCACAGTACTTGTCCTATGTGCCTGGCTCTTTTCACTTGGCACAATGTCAAGGTTTATCTGTCTTGCAGAACATTCCACAATTTCCTTCCTTTTTCAGGCTGAGTAGCGTTTTGTTGTACACACTGTCACATTCTGTTTATTCATCCACTGATGGAAATTTGTAGCGCTTTTATTTTTTGGTGAATGTAAAACATGCTGCTACGCACGTTGGTGTAAAAGTATCTACTCTGCTTTCAGTTCTTATGGGTATATACCCAGAAGTGGGACCACAGGGTCTTAGGGCATTTTTTTTGTCTTTTTGAGACAGGGTCTCACTATGCAGTTCAGGCTTTGGGCTCACTTTGTAGCCCAGGTTTGTCTCAAACTCACAATGACCCCCCTGCCTCAGCCTCCCGAGTGCTGGGATTACTGACGTGTACCACCATGCCCGGCTTCTGACGTTCTTTAACTCTCTTTTAGGAAGTCACGCTTTCCCTTGAGGCCTAGGACCACGTGCTGTTAAGTATTTTCCACTCTCCACTGTGTCTTCACTGACGTCTTTGCATTGGCTCTTTCTTCTCACTCCATATACATCGTAAGATCTTTACACCCTTAAAAAATGTGGGGGGAAAGCCCTTCCAGATGGGCTCATCTACCCATTTCCTAGATCCTCTAAATTGTACCCTTCCTCACCTGCTCCTGCTCTTCCCCGCCAAGCTACTCGCCAGACGGGTACCCCTGGGCCTTGACCAGGGTGTGTGCCCTGTGCCAGGTGATTCCACTAGAAATGGCCTCCCAGGGGCCCTGCCTCTCCCTGCCGACCTCTCTCGAAGTGACGGACATGCACCTCGCTGCTCTTCTTCCTGCGGCTCCTCTTAGTTTCTTCCCTCTGCTTGCTCCCTTGGCCCACGCAGCTAGTCTCACCCCTTATCAGACAACTGGGGGTCTCTGAGTGCCAGCCCTGCATTCTTGACTGCCTGCTGGAGGCACCTCGACGATGCAGCCCTCGCCTCGGGTCCTCTATGTCTTCAGGAGACCTTTCCTTTCCTCCCCGCGGACCTTCATTCTGCACTGCAGCATCAGCATTCCCGGAATTGAGTGATAGGAACTGGCAAAGTCGTACTGCTGTGACCAGCAAGCTTTGCCGACAGTGAGGCAGCTCCTGCTGGGGACCAGTGCCCTGCAGGGAGGTCACGTGACAGCATTTCCAGTCCTGTTACCGTGGACTACCGAGCTCAGGATGACAGAAACTACCGTCCCATTTCTGAAGCCCACCTCACGGTGCAGATCCAATTAAACCAACAGTATCAATATTTTAGAATAGAGTTAAATATAAATGTAGCAATTGGTTTTGTGATGACTACTTTTGTATTCTTTCACCTATTTATTATGGTGCCAGAAGAATTTAAAAGAATACAGTATCTTAGATTGATAGCTGATATTAAATTGGTTAAAGAAATATAAATTTAGCATTTAATCAGTGCTTTAATGCTTACCAAAGATTCACTTTATCTTTTAAATTTTTTAACATTTAAAAAATTTTTGAGACAGGGTCTCGCTGTGCAGTTAAGGCTGGCCTGGAGCTCACTTTGTAGCCAGGGCTGGTCTCGAACTCGCAATGATTCTCTTGCCTCAGCCTCCCAAGTGCTGGGATTACAGGCGTGCGCCACCATGCCCGGCAAGATTCACTTTAAAAGATTAATTTACTGGATATGTAAGATGACTAAATTGATTATTCAACTGAGAATAAACTTACCAAGGATCCTAACCCTCTGGATAATAAAACCAATCAATAGAGGTTACACGTATCTCATGCATGTATCGTTTTTTTCTGAAGAACAGTTTACAGCCACAGCTTTAAAGAAGGAGTCTAGGCTTAGAACAATGAGTCTGAATGTGAATTTTATAAAAGGCGGCTGTGGTACAGCAAGCGCTGTTAGGTTCCTCTTTTCACCAGCATGGAGAGGATACGACCAGTGCGTCTGCATATAATAATTAAATTACTAGTCAGGTATCTCATTCTACTTGGTATCGATGGACTTTCTGTTCTTTAGTTGAGATGGATCAATTTTCAAGGAGGTTTGTGTCTCTGAGAATGAGGAATATTTCATGCTGCAGAGAGATTTTTATTGTGGAAAGATTAAACATGCACATGTTTTTATAATCTGTCATTTACTGGTAACAGAGCTAGAAACCGTAACGAGAGCACGAATCTTAGATTTGCAGTGAGAACACTTGGCACGCTTACATTATTTCAGGACGAGAGACTTTTCTTCCTCTTTGCCACTGTCCCCCCGCCCAGGGCTTGAGCTCTACGTGGAGAAACATGCAGAAATTAACCTCGGGCCCGCGTGCACTTACTGCACTTAGAAAGGCTCTCAGGGATTGAGTCCCAAGCTGGCTAATCCAGTGCTGATGGGCAAAGGGCCACAGGGAAGAAAGAGAAAATACAAAGCATGGTGCTGGAATTTCTGTTTCTCTATGCTGTGGGAAAGAGCAGTTCCCTGCACCATCCAGCCCGCACAGCACTCCCCTCTGCTGCAGGAAAATAACCTTAAACCCTTAAATGTGCAGCTGAGGTCTGCAGAGGCATGGGCTATTCTTTCTCACCTCCGTCAGTGCAGCCAGACTGTGGGTCTCTGGTGACACAGTAAGGGGTAGTTAGTATATTTACATTGCTATACAGTGAAGCGAAATATCCTGTTCCAAAAAGGACCGACATGCACCAGTGAAATAATTCTAAGACCCCAGCTGAGAGTGGACTTCTGGAGAATGAGCTTCTCCCTGAGCGATTCTGCGGTGTCCATATCTGAATTGCCCACTCGGGGCCTTCACCGCTGACCTGGTTCCCCTCTGCTCCACACCCCCATCTCCCCTTTTACACTCGTGAAACCAAGCATGTGGCATGGTTCTCATTTTGGCCGAGTAATTGGAAATAGACAAAATAGGGGAAAAAAGAGCACAACAACTACATGAGAAATCCTGGATCGTACAGTTCTGCCGGAGTTGTGAAGGGTAAGAACCCTGGACAGCTGCTGCACAACATGGCGACTGCTGTTCATAGTAATGTAGTATGTTCTTGGAAACTGTGGAAGAGCTCTCACATCACGCTGTAGACAGACAGCAAAGCATCACGTGCACTGTAATACACGCAACTCACACATGTCAGTTAAAAAAATCAGAACCAGCCCCAGCACTCAGGACGTTGAGGCAGGAGGGTCAGCAGTTGGAGGTCAGCCTGGACAACATAGCAAGGCGCTGTGCAACAACAAAGAAACAATGTTGCATTTTTTTTTATCCCTCAAAGCTTTCAGGTAAATGACTGTGGATAATGTAGGCTATGTTCTTACCTTTAGATTAGCCTTCACTGAAGAAAAGTGATTTTTTAAAATATATATATTTGTTTTCTTTTTTGTAGTGCTAGGGGTTGAACCCAGGGCCTTGTGCATGCTGGGAGAGTGCTCTACCACTGACCTGTACACCCTCACGTATATCTTTAAAGATACTGATGCTGAGAAGCCCACAGCGTGGGCACTGTACATAACATAAACCACAGAAACCTAGAAGGATGTGTGAATGGTGAGTGGCAGTGGCAGATGTTACCATGGGGAGATGGACTGGCCAACGTGGCCAATGATGAACGCTGGGGGCACGTGTGTGCTTTCCAGGGACAGGGCTGGTAAAGGTGCAGGACAGAAGCGGCAGAAGGGGGCAGGACAGAGGCACGGGTAGGCGTGCCCAGCCGGAGTGGTGAGACCCACCAAGAGCAAACTCTGAGGGGAGACATCCTGGCTCAGCAGTCATGAACCCGGGTTCCGGAGCGGGAGCTGGTTCGTGCAGCAGATGGGGCACAGCTTGGGGAGAGCAGGCTGGGGCACAAGAGCAAAGGAAGTGGGGCTTGTGGGTGCAGAAGGAGGCGAAGGCACACAGAGCTGCGTGGGGCTGCTCCTGGAGACCAAGGGGCTCAAGTGCTGTTTCTAGATTTGGGACACAGAACGAGGGCAGATTCAGGAATGTGCACAACCACAGAGGTGGTGTCAACGGCGTGGTACCTGATGGCGTGGTGAAACCCATAACCCTGGTGAACACAACAGATACTGCTTTTTCGAGTAAAACGTGGCAGACTGAGGATTTTATGGTCTCGGTACGTTTGACTGAGATGACAATGTCTACTTATGCAATGAATAGTAGGAGAAGAGGCTATGATTTTGGAGCAAGTTAAGCCAAAAACGTTCTAAATGAATCAAAAATTAAACATTAAATACCTTGAAAAGCACTACAAGAACATTTCTAAAACTTGGTATAACCTTAAGAGTAGGAGATTAGCATGACATAAAATTCAAAGGCAAACTGTAATTACATACAACTTAAAATCTATAAAAATAAACAAGGGTTAAAAAGACAAAGTAGAGGAATATATTTGTAAGGGATATCATGAGAAATGAAATTAATGAATTATGTAGAGAAGAAACACATATAGTTAACATATATTCAGTATTCTTACCATGCCCCCAAAGGCTTGTCTCACTCTTGTTTGCATTTATTAAGATAATATCTTACACACAATGGATTAGTAGAGGTGAGAAATGTATGTTCTTCTCAAGGCTAAAGTAGAGAGGCTTGGGCAGAACGATAAATTGTTTAGCCTCCACCCATCTATTCATTCTTTTAGTCGTTCGTTCCATTTTACTGGAGGCTGAACTCAGGGCCTTTATACTGAGCTACATGTCCAATATTTTACTTTTTTGCTTTTGTTTTTTGAAACTGTCCTGCAAAGTTGGTCAGAAGGGACTTGACCTTGCAATCCTCCTGCCTCAGCCTCCCTCAGTGCTGGAATTATAGGTGTGTAATGTACAGAATACATTTTTAAAGTTTCAATTTTTATTTAGTTCATGTTTGCAGTGCACAATGATTACACTCATTGTGTATAGGGCATGTACACAACACATCTTCATCCTACATCTTTAAAAACTCCTACAGTTTGGATCTAGAATGCTCCTCAGTTCATGAACTGGCTGCTGGCCTGCAGTGCTCCTGGGAGGTGGTGGAACTTCTGGGAGGTGGAGTTTAGCAGAAGTTAGGTCATTGGGGAGGTGCCCTTGAGGGTGTCTTAGGTTACTTTTCTAGCCTGTTGCTGAGACAAAATAACCCAATTCCCAAACTTAAAGGGGGAAAGGTTTATTTAGCTCACAGTTTGTGGAAGTGCCAGTCCATAATTGACTGGCTCTAAGGCAGGGTGGCACATGGCAGAGGGGCAATAGTTTATGGTGGTGGAACATAGCAAAAGCAAACAAGGGTGAGCCAAGCCTCTCTCTGTGCCTCACATTACATGCAGGCTGCCCGCCCTAGGTGGGTGTGGCACTCACACCCTTAATCCTAGCATTGCACACGAATCAGTCACAGACTCCAGATTCAGCCACCTCTGAAAAGCCTGTCCTCCGTGACTGCATGAGGTTTCAGGGCGACATCTAGACACAAACCACAGCAGAGGGACACTGGAACCAACTCCTCTGCTGCTGCTTGGCGTGAGGTGAACAGCACCCTCTGCCACTGCTCCCGTGAGGATAAACTGCGCTGCTACAGAGCCATCCAAACAGCAGCGCCAACCCGCCACAGACTGAACCCTCACAAACCGTGAGACAGATAGACCCTCTCCCCCTTGTACATCGAGAACCGCACTTTGGTAGTAACAGGAGACTGGCGGACACAGTGCCCAGAGCATGCGGTGCAGTTCTCCTACCCGGGGGGCCCCTGCTCCTCACAGACACGGGTCCAGCCTGTCCATGGCAGCAAAAGCCGGAAGCAGTGTAGAAGTCCACTGTGGTCTGAAAATATTACACAGAAAATTCCAGAAATGAGCACTTCCTAACTTTTAAATTCTGCACTGTTCTGACTAGAAATGACGAAATGTCAGGCTGCCCAGCCAAAGCCACAGAAAGAGCACGATGTGAACTGGTCCTTGGTCCAGTGTATTCACTCTGAATGCACTATCTATCCGTTAGTCACTCACTAGCCGTCTCCATCACCAGATTGACTGCTATAGTATAGCTGAGCTTTCTTTCTTTTTTTTTTCTTTTTGAGATAGAGTCTTGCTGCACAATTCAGGCTGACTTTGAGCTCACTTTGAAGCCCAGGCTTGTCTTGAACTCCAATGATCCTCCTGCCTCAGCCTCCTGAATGCTGGGATTACTGGCATATGCCACCATGCCTGGCTGGTGCCATGCTTAAATAACAATTACTTAAAGCTGGGCGTGGTGACGCATGCATGTAACCCCAGGACTTGGGAGGCTGAGGCAGTAGGATTGTTGTGAGTTTGAGACCAGCCTGGGCATAAAGTAAGCTCAAGAACAGTCTGAACTTTGTAGCAAGACCCTGTCTCTTTTTTTTTTTTTTTTAGACACGGTCTCCCTATGCAGTTCAGGCTGGCCTTGAGCTCACTTTGTAGCCCAGGCTGGCCTTGAACTCGCAATGATTCTCCTGCCTCAGCCTCCCGAGTGCTGGGATTACAGGCGTGCACCACCATACCTGGCGACTCTGTCTCAAAAAAAAAAAAAAAAAAAAAAAAAGGATGGCATCAAACACTACAGCAGTAATGCTAAAAATTTAGATACGTAAAGAGCTTTCTTTACACGAAAAGGTGGGAGATTTCAATGTAATACAGAAATAAAAATTGCTGAGGTTGTTAACACTGACAGTTAATTACTGTGCTATGCTTCTACTGTGTCTAATTTATAAATTAAACTATCGTCTAGGGTTCAGTCATATGTGTGGTTTCATGCATCCAGTAGGGGTCTTATCCAGGAACATATCCCCTGGATTAGGGGACCACTGTATTTACAGTGCAACATCA
Source organism: Dinomys branickii (assembly GCA_004027595.1). Classification (NCBI taxonomy): domain Eukaryota; kingdom Metazoa; phylum Chordata; class Mammalia; order Rodentia; family Dinomyidae; genus Dinomys; species Dinomys branickii. The sequence continues at coordinate 62,089 of PVLD010000848.1, forward strand.
TCTGTGCTAAAATAAGAGTATACACACACTATCTTTTTAAATAAAAATGGAAATTTCTAATAAAAACAAATTTCTATATGAGAATCATAATATGGGAAGTGAGATTCACAGTCAAGAGGGAGAGAACCTTCCCTTTGCCTTTATAGCTGTTACTTTTTTTTATCTTGTAAATGTACTGCTTTCAGTACAGTTTTAAGTAAATACATATGAATTTTAGAATTATCCAAGTTGTAAATCACAGGGGAAATAAAGTGGTGTGTAGGTTGGCTCTTTGTTCCTCCCACTGCTAATAACAGTGATTAGAAGAATGATGTCAAGTACTCGTTGGGTGCTTCAGGTCTTAGTCTGAGTTTGAACCCTGGCTCTCTTTCTTATTGAATGACAACAGGTACGTTATTTAACCTTCTCAGGCTTTAGTTTGTTCTCCTCCTAGTCCTGCTCTGAGGACTACATGAGACACTGTGTATAAGTCACTTATCATGGAGCGTGGTACACTGTACATGCTCAGTAAGTGTGATCTGTTATTACCAGCAGAATTCCCTGGGCCTCTTGCTGCCTGGCTCTGTACCAGATAGAATTATTTCCCTCTCGCTACTGTAATGTTTCTAGGGTGTGGAACATAGCTCAGAGGTAGAACAACTGAACAACTGCCTAGCGTGCACAAGGCTCTGGATTCAATCCCCAGCACTACCAAAAAGTGAAGTTTTAGGATTATTAAGCACTGTTTCCTATCCCGGTTTCATAACAGCCTAACTTTTACTTTGTTTTGGAGAACTAAGTTGTTAGTTGAAGGTCACATTCTAGAATTTGAAAGTAGATCTTGTAAAAGCAGGACTTTCTCCCTGTTTAGCATTTTGATGTGTTTTTAGGCTGACTCTAAAATCCTAGGCCTTTGGAGCTAGGCACGGTGGCATATATCTATAATCCTTAAGAGGTTGAGGCGGAAGGATCACTGCAAGTTTGAGGCCAGCCTGCGCTACATGGTGAGTTTAAGGCCAAGTGGAAGTATACAGTGAGACCTTATCTCAACACCCTAACCCCACCCCATGCATTTGGTAGCATGAAGCTTTACATTACCTCACTTAGTACCTTGGGCAGTGTAAAGCCAACTGGCACTTATAATTCAATTCTGTTGATGATGACTTTCCTTTATAAGACTTTGGATTTGCCCGTAATGTTAGCGATGACACTACACAGAACAGAACAGCAGAAAAGGGAAAACACAGGAAGGTGGCTAGCTCACATGCCTCATCTAACCTATGAATCTAATTGCTGCTGTCACCAAAGCTAGGCATTTGCTTTGAGGTACTACTGTGGTCAGTATATATCTCTACATAAAGACGGTTGGCCCAGCTAAGGAGTTCTTTACTGGCCGAGCAAAGCAGACTGATACCAGTACCTCCACTTAATAGCCAGTGAAGAGAAGTTACATAATTTCCCCGAGGTGCTTCAGGGATTTAATGATGGCTAGATCTGAGTTCAGTCTCATGCTTTCTAATTTGCACAAAGGGACTATCTCCTCTTTGTTCTAATTTCTTCATAAGATTTTCCCAGAATCAGCTCTATGTTTACTTTAGAATGATAAAGTATTACGCTAAGCACAGAGAAGATAGTGCTGGAGTCTTGGTAAATTCCTTAATAGACTCAAAGCAATTGATTTCCTTGAGGCTTTTAATTTTTTTTAGATTAATTTGGCTCAAAGGGAGAATGTTGAACATTTTTTAATAGTTGAGAATTCTTAACGTTGTCCTAGAATACAGTGTATTTTAGCCCAATGTAACTGTATATGGAAAAATTTTATTTGGAAGAAAACTTACTTGGTATTCTGTAGTAGCACTGTAACTGTTCTGAATGATCAGTGCGGAATCATTTGCATACAATAGTTACAATAGGCTCTGACATTGAAAGTGTAATTACATGGTATTTATTTAATTATACTCATCCCCCCACCTCAGACACACACATGCAAGTGCTGCACAACTACACTTTTCCATGTGACTCCAAACCTCTAATTCCAGAAACCATTGCTTCAAACAGGTCAACTTCCTCTGACATCCCTGGAAGTGTTTTGGGTTATTGACAACTTTCCTGGGACATAATGCCATCAGAAATCTTGGTCCTATGACTCAGTTGCCCAGAATGAGGAGTTCTTGGAGATGCGGAGGCAGGTCAGGCAAGTTACAATGCCTGTGTGTTAATGAAGAAACAGGACAACTATTGATCTACATGACCTCAGAATCACAGTATTTTCTTTCATTATGATCACTAAGAACTCACTGGCAGTATGTGCTGTCACCAGCGGAGAAGATAGGAGAAGCCGGGGTTGCAGTTCCCTTCGGGGGCGTGTTCCAGGGTTAGAGTCTCCCACCATGATCTTAAGTGGAAAGGACACATCAATGCTTTGGAGTTGCCAAGTTAGGCATAAAGTTAATGAGAAGAATTGGTTTGATGTAACTCTGATAAGGAAAATTCAACCCAAAGTGTCATTCTGCAAATTGCCATAACTGTAGCATTACTGCTTTGGGTATGGGACACAAATATATGAGTTATTGATTATGAGAAGCAAAGTGTTCACTGTACACTCAGGATTACAAGAGGAGCTGCAGGAACCATCATAAATATAAAATATTTTAATTTTACTCTTGAGAAATGAAAATCTGACAGAGGTGAACTGTACATATTTCTTATCGACACATAATGGAAGAGCTTCTGACAGTCTCACAGCTGTTTATCAGAATTAAATCTGCAGCTGCAGAATGGTGTCATGAAGGAAAGTCCCAGAGCGTCTTAGTGAACATGATGATGGGTAATTTTCAAATTTCAGTCTTGCAAACTGAAGTTTCTGAATCTGAGCCCATGGCTTCAGGAATGCCCAGACATGTTACCAAAAACACTGCCTTTGTCTCTATGTACATGTGTATCTACTTCTGAGGAAAGGCTGAAGAATTTTTATGAGACATAAGGTGTTACACGAAAAATTTGCCTCATAACACACACACACACCCTATCATTTTAACGATACGAACGTGTCCTGAAAAAAAAACACAGGGGCATACATAACAGGATTTACGATCACACTGTAATAGGAAAAAGAAACCAAGTACATATTCGATACTTGGGGGGCTGAATAAACAAATCACCGTAAGTTATACAATGAGATACTGGCAGCCATTAAAAAAACAGGTCAAAAGGGAATTGAGTCACATGAGAAATGTTCACACAGCTAAAAGGCAGTTGTAAACCCAGGGTGCAAGGTATGATTCTACAGCAGAACCTGGGTCTCTTTGCATTCACACACTTTGTGCAAGCAGGTTAATGACTGTCACAGGAAGCTTAGGGAAATGATCCGAAGTTCTTTTTTTTGAGACAAGGTCTCACTACGCAGGTCGGGCTGACCTTGAACTCACTATGTAGTTGAGGCTGGCTCAAACTTGCAGCGATTCTCTTGCCTCAGCCTCCCAGGCGCTGGGATTACAGGCATGTGCCACCATGCCTGGCTGATCCGAAGTCCTTCTGAGGGCGGACTGACCCAAGCCTCTGAACGGAAATAACGGAGCCCTGTGGCGTTTGGAAAACTGGAACTCAGAGGTAAGACCATAGAATGGGTAACAGGAGAGTATCTCACTCAGTTGTGGGCTAAGATCGTGAGGGAGTTCAACTAGGCATGAGAAGGAAGACAGTGAGAGACTGTACCTGACTATAATCTAGGGCTTACTCTCATTGAAAGAGGGCCCCATTATGATATGTAGAACTAAACTAGGTGAGAAGAGAATGATGAAATCACCATTTCCAACCATTGATGGGAGAATGGATTCAGGTAACGTACATTAAGGGGTCTGAAAGCCATTGGGTGAAAGGCTGTCGGGGACAGATTATTTATTAGTACAAAGAGAAACAGGATGTCCACAATGGAAATATCTGTCTGTTCTACTCTAACAAGTAACCAAACTTAGCATGAACAAGTAATGGTACAACATGCCATCTTGGACCTCCCAGGCGACCTTCTTGTCTCCTAAGCAATCTTCCTGCCAGGTGGTCATTCTGTGCGAACAACAGAGGGACAATCTGATAACCTTGGATTGGACTAAATGTCAATGCCATGAAAGTTACAAAAACTGAAGGGAAACTCTTCTGTGTGAAAGAAGATTACAGAGAAATGGCTATAAAATGCAGTGCTTGAACCTTACATGGGTTCTGGATTAGAAAAAAACGAATACATAGAAACAAACCAACACTCTAGGACCTTCATCTGCTTGACACATTGCCCAGATTCAGTTTTCTGTTACCGGTGGTGTTTGTTAAGTTTGTCCCTAAGACATCAAGAGTTCAATCATGAACTCAGCCCTGACTTGGAAGCCCTGGCCTACACGGTCATGGCTGGACTCTGAGCAAGTGGCTTCAGCTTATGAAGTTTCCTCTTCTGAAATCTGAGTTGGTAAGAGTCCCTCCTCAGACCACACACTGTGCGCCCAACCACACTGCCTCCCTCGGGGAGCCTTGCACAGTGCACGGCTCTCAGGGCAGACACCCTGGCGTGAACCTGGATGGTGACACTGAACTTCACGGGAACGTCTTGTGCTGCCTTTGGAAGCAGCTTTCCTCTACTTCTATTGGGATGATCTTGCTCTTTAATTTTACAGCGTGACACTCACGTCATTCTTTGTTTCTTGCTGTACCATTTCCTTTCTCAGGAAAAAAATTCTCCACAAAAACAATTTACAATATATCAAAATATTGACAGGAATCTTAAGACCTAATGTCTGAAGTTATCTGTGGGCATGATTTATTATAGAAGTTCCACTGTTATAACTTGGCAATTAGGAAATATTGATAAATGCAAACATATTATTGATGTCAATTAAAAAAGTACAAGATTGATGAGCTTCCCAAAGGGCTCTGACACAAGCAGTTAGAGAGTAATGCCCATCAATACACATCGAGCCACCACGAATGGAGAGATAAATTAGTCTGCCAGGAAACAAAGGGTGCTCTCACATTTAAAGGGAGATTATTTAAACAGATGAGCAGGTGGTCAACAGGCACACCTAACAGAACTTCAAGTGGAATCCTACAGGCAAAACAGAATGTGCATTGGTGATTCATCACTGCGCAAGCAAGGCAAGTGTCTAAGAACACGACATGCTGACTTTGCGAATGGGTGGGCTGCAGGCCTGAGCAATGGTACCCGATGATGAAGGGAAGGGCACATGCCAGCCAGAAACTAAAGAAAAAGGCAGTTCTACGGGTAACACCTTAGAATACACTTCAGTATTCATAAGCACCCTGCACTGTGAAGAAACCAGACAGATTCCTGGATATATTTTACCTGTGCAGCACAGTTAGAGTTCCATTCCCTGTGTATAGGGAAGGAAGGGGGAGGACTTGAGCCCGGGCTGAGAAAACGAGGTATTAACATGACAGCGACGGGGCCATAATTCATGTCTTGCTGGCGAGCAGCTCTTATTTGAACGTGTTCTGTTTCCACTGGCTTGAACCATGGATGGTACATGCACGACTTTCCATCAGGTGAACTGTACCACCTAATGGTACCGTCCCAGGCCACCTCACAGGACAGTCATGCATGTGCTGTCTGTGGTTCAAGCTGGTGGGAACCTGGTAAGAATCTGGAAGAAAAATTTGCTGAAGGGTAGATAGCTATTCGGTTTTGGTAGGTTCCAACTGCTACCAATGAAATACATTAGTCAAGCATGATGGATCATGCCTGTAATCCCAGCACTCTGGGAGGCTGGGAGAAGAGGATTGTAAGTTTGAGCCAGTTCAGGCAATTTAGTGATCCTCTCTCAAAAAAGGCGGCAGGGGGAGGGGAGTGAGGATGTAGCTCAGTGTGAAAAGCCCAGGGTTCAATCCTCAAAATAATTAAAAAAAAAAAAAAAGAACAAAAGAAAAGCAGTATTGACACACGTTACATGGAAGAACCTTGAAAACACTGTGCTAAAGTGAAAGAAGTCCTACACAAAAAATTCCATTTACATACAGTGTCCAAATAGACAGAAAGTTGGTTAAGATTAGCAGAGTGGATTTATGGATTGGGCAGGGGGAGAAATGCAAAGTCGCTACTATGCATATGACATTTCCTTTTTAAAGAAGATAGTGGGGACTGGACCCAGGACCTTCACCCTGAGCTACATACTCAGCCCTCTTGTATATATTTTTAATCTTTATTGTGATACAGAGTTTTGCTAAGTTGTTAAACTGTCCAGGCCAGGCTTGAACCTGTTATTTTCCCACCTCAGTCTCAGCATGCTGGGATTATAGGCCTGTGCCACCATGCCTGGCTTGGTGTTTCCTTTTTGGAGTAATGAAAATGGTCTAAAACTGACTGTGGTAACGGACATTGAGTGTACACTAAAATCCACTGATGTATATGCTTTCAATGTGTCAATTTTGTGGTGTGTGAATTATATCCCAGGAAAGCTGTTACTAGTTCTGGTTGATTGTGAAATGCATACTCTTATGGAATAGAATGTAGTATTGTCTTTTGGTTCCAGGCTGACACTGTTACGGAGATCTTCATCAAAGCACTGGACCTTAAGTGGGCCTGGGTGAGGAGAATCAGATGAAAAACTTTAATGTTTTGCACTGGACTTGCCAGCCCACCCCGACTGAAGCCCCGATACTAGTTCTGCTGGGTGCCAGGACATTTGGTTCTGCACTTTTATGTTTGTTCCAGGTCGGTACCCATGAGCAACTGCCTGCTCCGCCTCTACAGATCTCCTCGCTGCAACCAACGTGGTCTGAGATTTGCTGTTCACATACTGCAGTTGCAGACAGTTCTAAAACAGACCTGAGTACCCAGCATACTCACAATGATAAACTTCAAATCTACAAGTATCTTTCCTTGTGTGTAACTAATGTCAGTCTTCTTCCCACATATTTCTCCAGAAAGGACAGAGAGCACGTGACTTTCTTAATACCCTCAAAATAATCTTTTTGGCAGTACTGGGGATCACAGCATGGGACTTCCACACTAAGCTGCATCCCTAGCCCGCTTCTTAATTTCTTTATGTTGAGATAGGGCCTCCCTTAGTCACTAAGTTGCCCAGGCTGGGCTCAAACTTGTCATTCTACTGCCTTGGTTTCCCAGAGTGCTGGGATCATAGACATGTGTCAGTATACCTGGCAAGACCCCACTCTTAAGGATGTATGTCTATTATTCTTTGAGAATAAATCTTGATCTCCTTCTTGGTTGCTAGTAAGACTGTTATTCATTATCAGCTGGAAGCCCTGAAAAGCATCATCAGATGTGCTTTATCCCACTGAAAGAAAGCGCATGGAATTTTCGGTTTTAAACAGAGTCTGTTTTATTTGTAAGAGAACTGAGTTTCAGTCGCTGTACAACAGTACTAAAACTAACCATTGTTATGATGTGCAACTGGATCCTAGCTATGGGGAGACTGAGGCAGGGGAACTCCAAGCTGCAGGCCTACTTCAGCGACTCAGAAAGACTGATTTAAAAAGGGGTGGAGTGGGGCACGGGAAAATAGGTTAGTGGCAGAGCACTTGCTCAGTGAGGCCCTGAGAGCAATCTTCAGGAAAATACTGGAAAATAAAAAGATTTACTTTGGTAAGATACTGAGGTCAGGGTGGTCATCCTAACAACCCAGGAGAAGCTGCCCAGATTGGCCTGGGAAGCCCATGCTGGTGCAGAGCTGTCAGACTGAGTGGCCAGGGCAGGGTCCTGTCAACTACTGGGTCTCAGCTGTGGCTGCATTCTGCCATCACCAGGGAGCGTCAGAAACTCTGAGGTCTAAGTCCCATACCCAGAGATGGAAATCCACCCGGTGTGGATGAGTCACCAGGATTTGTAAAAGCACCTCTGGTGGTTCTAGAGTACAGTTGAGGCTGAGAACTGCTGAAATTAGGTGAGATGCCTGGTCTTGGAAGAGCTCACTGAAGGACAGATAGCCTGTGGTCTTCCCTCTAAGTCTAAATAGAAAGTGGAACTAAACGTTAGGTGTACTGTAACAGGGAGACATCACACATTTTAGAGTTCAGATCAGGTCCTCTCTCTTTACTTGGGGGAAATGTATCATCGTTGTTTGGAGACTAGTTGTGGTTTCTCTTTCTTTATGTTATCACCTATCTCGCTATGGAAACGCCACTGTGGGGATCTGTGTGTGTGACGCGAGTTGAGCACAGGTTTCTGACGGGGGAATGCACAAGCCTCCGTTCACTTTCCTCTTCCCATTGGGGAGGACAAGTAACTGGGTAGCGCTGGTCCCACAGGCCCACCGGGTCCTAGTGCGCATGGATGTGGGTGGGCACACACGCTCTTTCCCATGTAGACAAAGATTCAGATGCCTGACAATGGCTGGGAAATGCACTGATGCTGCAGCTGACATCAGCCAAGAGCTTCCTGCTCTTGCTACAGTCCCTCTCTGAGTGGGTTGTTTTACCTGTACGACATCATCTCTTTGCAGCCTTCTGGTCGGTGCCAGGACTGGCCCTCTGGCTCAGCTCCGTTGTCTGCTGCTACAGGGGGAACTATCTTTCAGATCTCACTGGTAGCGATCCTCTGAGGCTCTGAGGGCTGGGGGTGGCTGGACCTTAATTCTCTGTATGCTTCAGGGACCCAGGACACAGAGAAAGGGGGCCAGGAGTTGTGGGGCAGTGGGAACCTTCCTCTTCCTTGTAGACCCACTCTGACACAGGATCTCAGTGGAAAGGGCTGAGGCATGTACACACAGTATACCTAATTCAGGTTTGTATACAACTCATTCTATTAAAGTGCAATCAAAGGATCCTACTGGAGCAGCATGGTATTGCAATGGAGACCTCAGCTCAAGTCCTTGCCTTTGACCTTCACTGGTGGGAAACCTCCAGCTTAATCTGTCCAAGCTGGTTTCTGAGCTTCCCTAAGCCTCAGTTTGCTCACTATAAGGTGGTAAGGTCAGCCAAGGTCACTATACAGAATTATGTCCCACACCAGTAGCACCTGATCTGTGTTCATGACTCCTGTGTTCCACGAGGCTCCAGAGACTTGGACTGGCTGGTGAGGGGAGCCTGGCTCAGTGGCAGTACTTAGAACTGCACTTGCTTTGCAGCGCCACCTACTGTGGGAAGGCTGTTTGTGCAACTTCCAACCTGCTGTACAAACAGGAGGAATATGGAATTTATAAGGTGTTCTAGGAGGCTGCTGGAGGTTGAGGCGGGCACTGGTAGACCACACAGTCCGACTCAGCAGACTGTCTTTTCATTCAGCTCTCTGGGCGAGAATTATGTGCCTCACCAAGCCAGTCCAAAGGAGCTTAGACACCCCCACTTCATATTGCTTTCCTTTACTATGACAAACACCTGAGATAATCCCCTTTTACAAAGTGAAGGTTTGTTTTGGCTCACAAGTTTGGAGGCTTCAGTCTCTGACTGGTTGGTCTGCTTCTTCTGGTCCTGTGGGGAGGAAGCACCTCACAGCTTGGGTGTGTGGCAGAACAAATCTGCTCATTTCCTGTGAGCCGGGAAGACACAGAAGGGGCCACAGTCCTCTTGGAAGGCATGCGCCCAGTGACCTCACTTCCTCCCATGAGGCTCCACCATCTCCCAATAGGGACAAACTGGAGTCTGAGCCTTCAGTATACAGGCCTTGGGAAATCAGGATCCAAAGTATCGCAGCAGGTCCTGGCTGCCAACTGCCTCCACAGACAGGACTGCTATAGTAAGTTGTGGGCCTCATTACTACTCCACGGTATGGATAAATATTTCTGGCTCAATACTTTTTGCTTTGCTGATAAAAAGTTTTCTCAAAAGTACAACAAAGGATACTATGCTACTTTTAAGAAATTCAAGTATGTGTACTTCAGTCCTCTGAAATTACAGCATGCATTTCACTTGACAATATTTCCTAGGCAGTATCAGTATGTAAGGATGCTGTGACAAATGTGGAGACAGGCAGGACAGTCCCTTTCCCCAAGAGGTTAAGGGCACACAATCCTAATAAGCCAAAAGGCACACGAGCAGCTCTTACTACTTGTCTACCTCTGTGGAGTCATGTATGGAATCGTGTTGAACACATATATGTGAAACCTGTCCTTTCTGTGCCTATAGAAAACAGGCTCCTTGTCAGACATAGTGGCACACGAGTGTAATCACAGCTACTAGGGAGACTAACGCAGAAAGATTTCAAGTTTGAGGACATTCTGGGCATATCTCAAATAGTTAAAAAAAAAAAAGGGTACAGATGTAGCTCAGCAGTAGGAAGCTTGCCTAGAACACAGGAGGTCCTGGGACGGATCTCTAGCACCAGAAATGAAAAAAAACAAGTTCCTCAAGTATTTATCTTTACCTTCCTCCTCCTCCCCTGAAAGGTCTACTCTCGATATCCACAGGTTCTGCATCTGTGGGTTCAACAGACCGCGGAGTAACAACACTGAAATGTCAGCACCCAGGCTGTGCACAACTGTAGCTCCCGGGACTTGGGATGAGGCAGGAGGATCACTTCAGTCCAGGAGTCTGAAGCCAGCCTGGGTAACAGAGTGAGACCCTGTCTCTAAAATGAAACTCGAACCAACACCCTATTTGCACTGAAAACGTAGGACTTTTTCTGTTGTCCTTACCCCCTACTCGACATGGTAAGACTACTACCACAGCATTTTCACTGACTTAGGTTCTCTAAGTCATCTAGAGATGATTTATAGCACACAGGAAGATGTGTGTAGATTCCATGCAAATACTACACAATTCACACAAGGGACTCGACCGTGGAAACTGAGGGGTGAGCAATCATTATAGAGGACACTATGCAATGCTCAGACCTGAGACAAGCACCACAGAAATCTAGGGAAGCCTGTGGAATCAGGCCTTTCTGCCTGTACAGTCTCTATCTGGAGGAGCTGCTTGCTAGGACCATTCATGGCTGTTTGCCTGCCTCTCTGTCTTCTGCACTTGGGACACCTTTGTTCAAATAGACACCCCCAGGCTTTACTTCCAAATGCCGATGTGCCCTACCTGCTATGACTGTTTTCCTGTAGCCTGTCTTTCACTTCACTGCCCAGTGGTCTGCAATGGGATGAGGACGTTGAAAATAATAAAGATTGCATAGTCTGAATTTCTGCTCGGCCCTCTGGATTCTACTCCATGGAAACACCTATCAGCATGCAATAAATATTTCAGAGTGAAACTGCCACTTGGAATTTAGTCTTCAAAGCTCCAACTAAAGCACTGCAAAGCATTTGTGGGGGTCTGACCTATATTTTAGCGTGCGCCCTGTGCCGAGAGCTGGTGGATTAGCAGGGCCTCCAGTGTGAATGCAGCTACATGGCAGAACGGCCTGAAAGATGACAGGAAGCTGCTTGGTGCCTGCAGCCTAGGGGTCTCACACCAGGCCGGGAACATCACCGTTGGGATGGAGTTTAGCACTCAGGTTTGTGAAAGTACAGAAATGACAACCTGAGCTATCAATGACGCTGCGAATGTCTCTCACTTATGGGACTTTTACATCGGGCCAAGCGCTGTGCCCTGTGCTCCACAGACACACAAAGGGTGGACAAGTATGTCCATTTTTAGAGAACAGGAAAGTGAATCCCTTAGAAAGTCATTTGCCTAAATTTATAAAGCCAGGGAGTGACAACCAGCACTGGAAACCACCCCTGCCCTTTCACGACTTTCCATAGTGTCCAAGATGAAATACCAGGGGTCTGGCAGGTTCCTTCCATACGCTGTGAGTTCACTGCGTCTTACTTCTGCTTCTCAGCAGAGTCAGTGTGTGAGCTGAGCAATACTCTACCTTCTAGAGGACGGGTCCAGCTTCCTCTCCGGAGCTCTCAGGAGAGGGCCACTTCCTCAGGCAAAGGAGGCTTTTTACTTGGAGTGTTGGTTAGAGGGTGCAGGTACATCTTATCTCACTTTGACCACAGAAACACCACATGGCACACAGGGCAGGCACAGCTGGAAGGCTGAGTCCCCTGTCAGGGCCTAGACTAACACTGGCCAGGACTTCCAGGGAACACTCTTCTTTCTGGGGCCCCCAGCCAGCCACCAGCTCGCCTGTAGTGAGCGGTACTGAAGTGCTTACCACACCTAGGATGGTGAATGAGAAGACAATCCTGTCCTTCCAGAAGCTAACAGACTAAGGGCAAGGGTCACTTAGTAAAATGCCATTGAAAACAATGTGATAAGTGCCACCTGGTAAAGTCACACTGCAGCACTTTGGAGGCCCAGAGGATGAGGGGATTTCACAGGGCAAGAAAGGGGGTGGAAGGGCACTGGAGGGCTTCACCGGGGAGCCGTTGACTGCAGAGAGGGGTGCACTTCTGGTGCTTTGTCTGATGAATACATAGGCCCAGCCTGCAGGCATCCTGCAGTCGCTGCAGACAGACTCATGCCAGGAAGCAACTGGCACAGGGTAGGCTGGAGCGTGATGTCACAGGACAGGCTACACGTGGTAAAGAACACACCGGAGCAAGCTGTTTTCTGAATAGTTCCCTACATTGTCTGTGAGAGAAACAGTGCCAGAAAGAACAGTTGGGCTGAGTTCCAAATGCTATTTCCACTAAGAAAAATAATATTATGAAAACCATGGACAGCTACATAGACAGCTGCAAACTTCAAATAATAGCGAAGAATTATTTAGAAACTGAACACCTACTTTGGCTCTGCGAACAGGCCCTAGTTCAGAGAAAGAGGAAATGATTTTTTTCCCTCTCTTCCCCATCCCTCTCCTTTAGAAGCTCTGCTGAGTCCCAGGGAAGGAAAACTCGTTAGTAAACGGGATCCACACACCCCGTCACTCGGGGAGAGAACAGCTTCTGCTTCACAGCTTACTGCCCCCCTGAAGTCGCCACCCTCCTGCCAGCTCTGGGTGTTAAAAGCTTTCAGAAGTGTAGCCAAAGGCTTTTCTCAACTAGGCCCTGCCACTGCCTGCCAAGGCTGTGAAGAACCACATTACATAACCCAGCCTTATGTCACCCAGAGACTCTCACTTGCAGCCCAGTAGTGTCTGTGGGCACTCAGCAACCAGTGACAGAGGAGATCAGGGATATGGCCCACCCTGCCCCAAATGCAGCACACACTAGGGTGCTTCTGGAGCTTAAGGAGCATCATCGTTCATTCTCAGAATCAGAAAACGCCAGGCATGAAGGGACCTTGAAGGGCCAGTGAGCAGCCCTCTCTATACCCATAGGCGGAAGCTAGCCTGGAATGCCGGGGCGAGTGGGAGCAGGACTCGGGTGTCCTGGCTTCCACGTCATAGTTGGTGAGCCACGATTTACTGAGCTATCCAGTACATCTGCACTTGTGCAGCTGACTCAGGAATGCATTTACTTAGCCGTGAATGGAGCAACCCGTGGGAAGAAACCCTTCTACTCTCAACAAGGCAGTTCATTCGAAGTTGTTCGGTACAGCCAATTCGTGAAAAAATCCTCGAATTATCAGGAATCTTAGAAATCAGTGTGCCCAATCCCCTACCTTTCACTGGGGAGGCCCAGAGGGTTATGGACTTCCTGGTGCTCACTTTGTGACAGGCTGTGAAGGAGGATCCTTGTGATATTTGGGAGCTACTATTTTCCCTCCACTGAGGTAAGGGGAGTACTTCTTAGCTGCAGGAAGTGAACATGCTTGAAGAGGAAGACACTTAAAATACCGGCTTAATTCTACGCTAGCATTATCTGACAAAACTGAGACCAGTATGGTACATCTTCAGAGAATTTTTAGAACTATTTGTAACTGACCAGTTCATGAAATCATTAGCCCTAACTACCAGATTGGGAAAGATGAAATTTCTGATACATGACTTGGCACAAGTATTTCAAAAACACATCAAGTACAAAAGTAACATTTAACTGAAGACTGGTAGGGCTGGGGGCTCCGTGGTAGAGGAGCTAGGGGCTGAAAAAAAAAAAATAACAGGATGGTATTCCTTCGCTCTTGGCAGAAAAGCTAAATGTTGACAGTGCTTTCAGAGAGATTAAATATCATAAGCAAGGACAGAGAACTATAGAAAAAGTGCTAAAATTGAGGTGTATCTTGTGAAAAACCTTTTTCCCTCGTACCACACTTACTGTGTCTGGGTGAGGGACATCAAAATGGTTTTGTAGACTGAACGATACATAATTTGGAGCATCAAGCAGACTATCCTTCACATGTACTCAGGCAAAAATCCATTCAATCTGAAGAGAAAATTCAGCTGCTGGTCTTCAGTGCTGAGGAAATAAGCATTCCTCCACAGCTGCACTTCGCACATGGAGGTCATTACTTCCCTGTCACCTCTGGGGATGTGGTACAGAAACACACATTAACACGAGCAAGGGGAGCCCCTTTCGTTGCCCTTCCTGGGAGATGTGGGACTCTACCTTTGTCATCTGGGGGGAAGAGCTGCCGCCTAAGCACAGCTGCAGTCAGCTCTCATTACTTGAAAGGACAAGCCACGCAGCGAGGCCCCAAAAGGTGTCTGCTTACGGGCGCTCAGTCAGCGCTTGTCAGGGGGGCACAGCTGGAGCTGTGACCTTCGATCTGCGGCAGATGCTGCGCACACACTTAAATAAGCCGGCTGAGCTTTCACATTTTCAGTGTGGTGTTTTCCTTCTTTTGAAGGCAGAGAGGTTTTTTGAGACAGGAGGAAGGAGCCTGGCCTCGAGAAATCAAACTATTCATGTGCCTACCAAGGGTAAGCTGCTGCCTCCTGGCAGAGTGCTAAGCGAAGGCTCAGTGGAAGGAAACGCATGTCTCGTCAACGTCCCGCTCGCCTCCCACGCTGGAAACCCTCTTGAGAGCCAGCTCCCAGGGCAGGATGGAGGCGACCTGCCATGCTCCCAGTTGTGAGTTCTTGGAGCATTATTACTCAAAACATGCCAAATCTGTTTCTGCATCTGAAAAGTGAGCATCACAGGGTCTTTCTCACAGGCTGCTGTTAGGGGAGACTGAGACAGCGGGTTCCAAGAGTATGGTGCGCAGAGACGGACAAGGAAGCAGTGGTGACATACACCATCCCCACCGCCATCACCTTCCTCCTCAGCAACGAACGGTCTCTACGGATGTGGTGAGTCAGCTGCACACGCGACCCACTCCAGGTCAGGAGGCCAACAACTGTTCACCCCGAGGGAAACGCTGGTGAGGACTCTCACCTGTGAGTGACGTGCTTTCTACACCACGGTCAATAATAATTCCTGCTTCCTGGGTGCCTAAGCCACGTGACTCCTCAAGGCATCTCAGGGAGAATGGCTGTGGTACCTAAGTGGGAGACGGCTGGTCCCAGGTGAAAATTCCCCAGCGAAGCTCCTACCAACCTTTTGTATAAAATAGCATTCTTTCTGGGCTCTTCTACATTTTGGAATATACTATGGAAACTAATTTTGTATACAAAAGATGAAGACAGTAGCTTTCCAGAAAGGAGATGGACATTTTTGCTTTATGCAAGTCAACCTTGACAAGCAAATTTAACGGGCAACTCCAACCAAAGGAGAAGCACCCCTCCTACAGTAATGCCAGCTATGGGAATGCTACTGCCCCAGGCTTGAGTATTTACTGGGATTTCTAGTAAAAGGGGAAAAAATGAATGTACATTCTTGTCTGAAGGGGTCTGGAGAGCAGCTATATATTGAACAGACTGAAAAAAATGAGTGCCATATATAGGTACAGCTCTACACTAAACAACCCTTCTTATTGTTCCACTTTCTTCAACTTTGATGGGGGTGGTGGTGAATTTTTCACTTAAATTGAAAAACCCCATACATGTAGAAGATACAGGGTTCACTTGTGGGGCAATTCTGATCACTGTATAATTTCAGGTGGCTCTCCTGAGGATTTTTACTCAAGTCCAAGACGAAGTACTTACACCTCCCCTACTTCTGACCGCTTTATGTGCATATGCAGATTGTTCCTCTGATCCAATCTTAGTTGAGCTATGCAGGCACAGAGGAAAGTGCTGCTGAGATGCACTTTTAAACTCTACTTCTGTTCTGTTAAATGAGAAACAGGTGATCTAGAACGGAACAATGAGAAAGACCTTCTAAAATTTTCTGATGGACCTAATCCCGTCCTAGTTTTACCTCCAAAGAGACTGTCAAATCAATTCATAATTTCATGGCATAGAAGAGGCACTCAATAAATACCTAGGGAAGGAAACTGTGGGTGTGGGATTGTGAAATATAATCGCCTTTGACTGACCTAGTGAGACTGTGTTTAAAGTAGCTGATAAGCCAGCCAGGGAACCGAGCAGTCCAACCAAGAAGAAATGACTACTGCAGTGACATTGAGTTGGTGTTCGGGAAAGCAGTGGAATCATTTTCTTCCCTATATGTTATCATATCATTGTTCTTCAACTCCGATTTTATTTTCTGGAAAAATAATGGTTGTATCAGAGGGCTGCTCTTATACTGATAATGTCTACCAGGAAAGAAGGTTAACAATGGAGGTGGCTTTATGAAGTAATTCAAGTTTATGGTAGCAGAAGCATCAGACTAAGGGAAGTGTTAGGGATTTATGATGGTATAGATACTTGCACGTATCCATAGCCTAACTGTGTAGAGTTGAAATTTTGGTAAAATATGGGCAGGGAAAACTGGACTTACAGTGACCTACTCAAAAATGTCTTGGTAGTTTCTGCAAGCAGAAGGGGACAGATACTTATGAGAATGTTGAGCCCTGGCATTTTAGAACTGGAAGTAGCTTTAGAAATCAGAGTATAATCCTTTAATTTTATGGAGAAGGCAGAGCCTCACAGATACAAATTCACTAGTTTAAGCTTCAAATGATTTCAGGTTCCTACCCTTCCTGAGTACTATTAGTAGTATATGAAGCATTTACTTTTATTCTTCTCAATTAAAAAGAATCAACAACCAGTTGTAATTCATCAGGGAATTTTTTTTTAATGGGGGAAAACCCCCAAATTTGCTACCTTAACTATGTTTGAGTATATAATTCAATAGTATTAAATATATTCACATTTTTATGAAATGGGATCTCTAGAATTTTTTCCTTTCTCTAAACTGAAATTCTATATCCAATGAACAACCTTTCTCTCTAGCCCTTGGTAGCCAGCTTCTTATTTTGTTATTCTATGAATCTGACAACTTCACACATCTCACGTAAGTGGAATCACATGGTATTTGTCCCCTTGTCTTGCTTATTTCCTTAAGCATAATTCCCTCAAGGTTGTCCCTGTTTACCATAGAACAAGATTTCCTTCCTTTTTAAGGCTGAGTAATATTTCATTGTAAATACAGAAAATATTGTTTATCCATTCATCTCTTGAAAGCCAGTTAGGCTGCTTTTGTGATTACTGTATAATTCTTTTCATGTGTTTTAAATGCCTCTAATGCAGACAGTGATTTCTCTTTATTCCATCAAAATGACAACCAAGCACACTTTAGAAATTCTCCTAGAACAGTGGTGATAAACGCGTGGCACAAGTGCAGCAGGCTGTCTGTTGTCATTGAAAGCTCTAAAGGGTTCACCTTCACTGCCCTAAGCTCTCTAAACAATACTTAATTTAAATATACGACTGTGGACAGATACCAGGTGCACTATTTTCTTTTCCCTGCAGGACCTGGAACAAAGCTACTTTTTTAACAGGCTGTTCTGAAAAGAGGAGAACTGTAGAGAAGACATCACTCTTATTCAGGTTCTGCCGCGGTCTGGGCACTGGGGACAGATGTGCAGTGACTGCGGGAGAGAAGGCAGCACTTTCACTAGCATCTCATTTTGCAGCAGCATGTATGGAGATCCTTGTGGACACTTGTCTTGGTCACTTAAACACTGACTACAAAATAACAAATGCAGGTAAAACTAAAGACTGTTTCAGAGATTCTCATAGTCCGTGCAAAATATCAGTAAGTTGGGCAAATTATTTTGCTTTTAGAAATTGACAAAAATAAAGTGTAGGTTAAGTGTAGGTTGAAAGTGTAGGTTGACACATCAAAAATGTTTCACGTCTCACATATCTATGGTCACATTAACAAGAAGCCATGCTGCAGGTAACAACATCTGCTTTTTCCTCTTACATGTTTATTTATTTTATAACAAGGTCCTGCTGAGTAGCCCAGGACGGCCTTGAGTGTGATGTGCACCCCAGCCTGGCCCTGAACTCCCTAATCCTCTTGTCTCTGTCTTCCACGCACTGGGACTGTGGGTGTGTGCTGTACACCTGGCTCTCCCTCTTACCTTTAATACCTGTGTATACTATCTGTTCTTTTTTCTGTTACTGGGGATGGAACTTATGGGCACTCAATCACTGAGCTACATCTCCTGGTCTTTTCTTAAAAAAATTACTTCTTATTTTGAGACAGGGTCTCTCTACATAGCCCAAGTGAGACTTGTGACCCTCTTGTCTCAGCCTCTCGTGTGTTGGGATTGCAGGTATGCACCACCAGGCCCAGCTATGATATCATGGTCTTACTGTTCTTATTGTTGAGAACTACAGGTTCATAAATCTGAGTCACTGGGGGAGAAAACAGTGACCCCACAAAAAGCTCATGGCAAGATCTATACTCCTGAACCCTGAAAGTGCCAAGATAGGATATATCCATTGCATTTTCTTCCTGCACAATAGTATATTATCTTTATCTAAATACTTGTGTCAAAGAAAAACTTGGTGTTGTTGGGTATAATTTTTACTTCTATAAATGCGTATCTTAGTAGCTTCTTGTCCTTGGTAGTATAATCAAAGATTACCTGAATGCAAATTTAGGGTTAAATCCACTAGCATACTTAAAGCAGCAGCTGGCAGATTCTTAGTACAAAATAGCAGCTCCTCTCCTAGAGCTTGTGGATTCACCCGGCTCCCCACATTATGAGAAAGGTCTCGGAGGCCTATCCTCCAGGTCTCCTAACGACTTCTGTCCTGAGTTTGCGGCAACACCAGGACCTAGAAGAATGGAGTAATCGTTGCACTCTAACGACCCTTCACAGACCATGTAACTGCAAACGCACCCCGGCTTCGCACAGATGTATTAATTTTCACCAGGTTTCAAGCCAAGAGGTGCTGTGCAGGGAGGATTTATCTGAATATTCCTGAAATGATTCTAATGCATGCGTTCAAGGCACTCATCAGGACAGAGACCTCCGCCAGGCACCTACATCACTGCCGCATTCCCAATCCCAACGCTCCTCTGCTGTCTTCCTTCCCAAAGACGTAAGGAGTAGGCCGGACAAGGACCAAGACTGCAGCTGTTTTTCAGGATGCTTTGGAAATATTTTTCTTGGACAAATGCAAAGTCTCTATGAGCTACACAGGGAGAGAAGGCTCCCAAGGGCTGCTGAGGCTGCTGCAGGTGTTTAGAAGACATTTGCAGGAGCAAGGTGCTAGTGTGTGAGAAGCAGTGATACAAAACAAGGGGCACTGTGGTTGTTTAAGAACCCAAAGTGCAGGCTGGAGACATGGCTCAGTGGGGGAGCACTGGCCTAGCCGGCCAAGGCCTGGTTTCATACCTATCCCTAGGGGAAAAACAGCAAAGGGATGGCCATGCTATGCTAAACTGGGGTGATTAACTGACAGTGACTCTAACTAATACTTTATAAACAGGAATAAGAAAGAATTTCTTTGGTGGCTGGGGCGAGAGAGAAACAAAACACAAAAGCAAAAGCAAATCTCACTTTCTTGTTCATCTTTCTGATATGAAAGACCCAAGAAGCTCATCTCTGATCTGAGGCAGAAACACTCTCCAGACTGTTAAGACAGCTACCTGCCCAATGCTACACACAGCCCTGCCCTACCCCGCCTACCTGGCCCCATCTGGCCCCACACGAAGTCTTCTACAACCTTTTTGATGCCACTTGCAGAACAGACAGGGAAGTGAGGTTCAGTGGAGCTCAGTCCAGAACCTGCCTGCCGCAGAGGGGAGGATGTCCTGAGAGCTGAGGGGTCAGCTTGTCTTTCCAGAACTGTCTTTATGGAAATAACGGCAGTTCATGAGAAGGTGGAAGAATGTCTCCACTAGTTCTGGGATATGGTAAGATGGGTGTACAGTAGTTGGAAAGAGACTTGAGACTGACAGACCAGACCGTGCTTTCAGGGACAGAGTTGGTATAAGAATGTCAAGGGAAGAACCGTGGGTACGTTTGGCCATAATCGTGCAGAATAAACAAACGGAGGTGGACTTGCTCACTGTGAAAGAAAAAAACCTGCACTGCTACAAACGAGATAAATCCTTAGCTCTGTGAAGGCTACCAGGAAGTCCTGACCCTTTCTCGATGCTAGCCCTCAGGGTAGTCAGTGCAGACTAAGAATCGTGCACATTAATGCTATAGAGGAAGAATAAAGGACCTCTGCGGAGAGGCGGAGGCAGTGAGGTCTTTAACACCTTGGGAACAAATGGGCAGGATGACTTAGGAGTACTGCTATCTTGTAGTTTCTACTGACTCACGTCCTTGATCTTCTGAGTTTACTCTTTGCACTTGGTTAAGGAATCCATTTTCCTTTACAGTTTCTCTACCCAAGCAAATGGGAACATTTTGTTCAGAAACTATTTTAAAAACTGCAAGATCTTACCAGGCTTGTGGTGGCCTCATAGCACCAGAGACACCTGAAAGGACTGAAGAAATTGCACTCTGCAGACACCAGAGAGCTAGGACGCAGGTGACTGTGTGCAGGGTGGAGATGAGCACATCTGGCAGCTGGGAAGGTGGCCATGGGCTTCCTGTCAATGGGAATGTGCAGCTGTCACAGGTGCATGTCCCGGAGGAGGGGCGTGGGTCCAAACGCTCCAGGGGAAGAGCTGCTTGATACAAAGGACAGCACAGCTCCTAAGAGTGATAGAGATTCCTTTCACAGTTCATTCTCTCAGGAAAGAAGTTCTGGGTGCCCAGCCACACATCCAGACTTTGGTAGCAGAGAGCCCTTGAGAGTGCTGCACAACCTTGGGACAAGGTCTTCGCTCAGCCAACACTGAACATCCAGCTCCATGCTGGATCCAGCTCTAAGACTGTTCTAGATACTGTGGGTAATAATGACACGAAGCACTGGTGGGGCGCTTACTGTGTGCCACCACCACTTCAGGGGCTTCTTATGTTGTTCTTACTACAAGCCCGCTATCCTCACGTGCATCTTCCATTAGGCACTGAGGTTCAATATCCTGCTCAAGGTCACACAGCTGGTGGGCTGAGTCAGGCCTGGAGCACAAGCAGGCTGATCCCAGAAGCCTGCTTTTGCCCACTAGGTAGTGGTGACCATGACCTGTCTGAATAGCTGTATGGCCTTGACAGGGGTGGGGAGAGGGAGGGGGAGGGCAGAAAATAAGGCAGGCAAAGAGTGATGCTCCAGTGCGTATGGAGGAGTGCTGATGCCGGGCTGCAGAGGGCAGCTGTGTCATCAGATATGGGCCAGGACGCCCTTGTGCGAAGGTGAACTCTTTTACCTTCCCACTTAGGAAGGTAGAAGTCTCATGGAGAATCTGCACAGACCTTCCGGCAGGTAGAGGGCGCACAGTCTGAGAGGTGAACGAGCTGGTGGGTGCATCAGGCCAGCTAGAGGGCAATGGAGCTGGTGTGAGAGGGAGGTCAGAGCCACAGTGCACTTGAAAGGACTTGAGAAAGACTTCAGATTTTATGACACTGATGACACTCTGGAGGGGGCTAAGTAGGAGCAACCTGACCTTGTCTGTCCTTTTCCTAAGACCCCTCTGGCAGTGTGTGCACAAAGCATGGCAGACACAGGAAGGCAGGTAAGAGGGCAAGACCAGCAGCCAGTGCAGAGGACAGTGTAAAAGCACACAGTCTCTACTCATGCTAGGCCTCTGCTCCAAGGCTAACTTAAACTAGCTTTAGTGAGGGGTTCGGGGAGCCTGCCACATCTCCTGCTCTGTGGTACACTCTGTGCTTGGATTCAGGAAGGCTTGACATGAAAGAGAAGCTGCCAGGGTATAAACGGTTAAGCAGCTCTCCACTGGAAGGAGACAATGCACATTCATCGGGCTCTCTGGAGAGGATGACCCTTGGAAGTCCTGGCCAGTGAAAGGGGCAGCAAGCAGCCCCATCAGCAAGGTGCAATTGTCCAGCCGTCCTGGGGAGGGCACCCTTGCCCTGCTCACTGTCTACCTGCTCCAGGGATGCTAGCCTTGGTTTGCTGCATGGATTCACTGTGGACAGTGACGGGGTCTTTTGTGTGTGTGTGGAGCGGGGCATGGAACCCAGCCAAGTGCTCTGCTGCTGAGTGAGCCCTCAGGGCTGGCCTTCCTTTCAAAGAGCCGTTTGAGTATTCCAAACCAAGAAGTGACACAGACAATTTCAGCACAGATCATTTACTAAGCGGTTGATATTCTGAATGCTTTCATATGACAGGTAAAATTGGCTTGTTTTGAAAATGCTTGCTAATTTCTACACAGAGAAAAAGCCACAGAAATGAATCTATCTGAATTTATATATAATACTGTTTTCTAAGTTCTGGAGATCTCATGAAATCCTGACTACTGGTGACTGGAAAATGTCACTGTTCTCCAGAGTTTTCCAAAGGGTGAGCGACTAATTTATCTGTTACCTCAAAGTACATGCAAATGTGCAGAGCACCCCTTCTCTCAACTCCCCTATTGTCTTTCATTAACAGTCATCTCCTAGACCTGTCTGCATGTGATAGCTGTTCTCCTGCTAGCTAACCGCAGGCCTCCAGCAGGATTAACAGAGTTTGAAATGTTACTGCGGAAGGGGCTGTTCCCTGAAGCCGGCAACAGACCCAGACATTCTTCACACTAAACACACATTACAGCTTTTAACACTGCTTTTTGTTTGCATTCTGTTTAGAGTCAGGCATGAAGAAGGGTCAGGCATAGACCGGAGCCTCGGGGAAGGCCAGCCGAGCAGGGACTCTCCCGAGGGTGTCAAAGAAACACTGCAGCAGAGCTTACGACACGTACGGGGTTCCCCTCTGTAAACAATTACTGCAAGTAAAAGAAAGAAATGAAGGCAGACAGGGAGCTCATGGTGTGCCCACTGCTGCATCAGAGGAAAACGGTGAAGGGGCAATTTTCTGACGGGGTGAGAAAACTCTCTGGTAGAGGGCTACTTAGCCTTTGACATTCTAATCACTCCTGGAGAAGGCAGTGGTATCACAGCACCCAGGAGATGAGTGGGCATGAATGCTCCACCTACATTATAAATGACAAACGCCAGCCCAGTTCAAGGTGACCCCTGGCACTTATACAGAACGGAAAACAAAGAAACCAAAAACCACCTTGTAAGGGTCCTTTATAGGGTCAGCACCCACGCAGCTGTGCTTTGTACCATCTGCACTGCAGACATTTTGTATGTGAAGCATAACTGCGGTTCACCACCCATTCTACTCATCTTGTATTATGATGAAAAATACTAGGGAAAGGAGAGCATATTTATTCCATGACATATCTCTGCATACATATGTAGGACACTTTACAAAGATGTGCATTTTGAAAAGTTATTGTACTGAAGTTACAGTGCAATAACTCACATTTACAGCAGCAACATTCAGCAAGCTATAAAAGCTCAGCTTCCCAGAAGGATGCAGTTCCTGGAGGTGCCGGGAAGGTGATACTTTCCTCCATGCTGTCCTTGAGTTCTACAATATAATTCATGTTTCCACATTTATATTAGAAAATGACAATGAGTTTCATGGTCCTGTGGTATAAATCATACACAGCAAAAGCAATGATATCCAATCAAGCGGGAAATGTCAGAGCTGAGGGCTCCTAATGAGAAAGAGTGTTACCAACAAACCATCTTACCTGTCGGAGGATTATCCCAAGGTCTCTTTTGGCTTTACTCACTAGGGTTTGAATTTCTACTGGATCCGTTACATTTTTATTTTCTCTGAAGGCATCTCGTATCCTCCTGACAGCATAGGTTCTAAACGAATTTAGAGAAAAAGAAAAAGAAAAAGAAAAAGAAAAAGGTGTCAGCATGTCTGAGGCTATGCTTCTCAATGAATCTAAAAGCTTTTCCTCTAGAATTAACTGTACAGTATTCTCCAAAGGATAATCCACTTTGATCTTTGCTAGGGGGACAGGCCAATCCATTGCTATGCTTGGATAACTAAGCAAACAGATTTAGGAAAATAAATCTATCCCAAATGGGTCACATACAAATTGCAAATAGCTACTGACATACTCCTTAGACCATTGGCTCTTTAGAGTTCTTCATGTCTGGTCTCCCTCCATTAACATGGGTAATTGAACTGTTATTGTACAGAGATGAGCCAAAAATTCAGAGGTTTAATGATGCACTGCAAATGCAGGAACCAACATAGTGACAGCTTTCCAGTCTGTGTCCCATCTTTTGGCTCTCACTTCTCTTTCCTTAGGAAGAGTGGGATTATGCCAAAGTGCTTTCCTCAGTTTGAAAGTGCCTACATCTGTACACGAGTGGACGCTCATTCACACACACACATACATGCGCGCACGTGCAAGCACATGTACTGCAGCCAGACAAAGGGCACCTGCAGTCCAGACAACCATTCAAGTGAAGGCTTTCAAATCATACAGGTTCAGGCTCCTATCCTTGCCGCAGCTTCTACTGAGACAAAGTGTGAACTCAGGCAGCTTCTTAACATAAGGCCATGTTTCCTCATCTGTCAAATGTGTGATGTTGCTCAGTGCAGCTGGGAGGACAAGGCTTTATTACGTGAGTCTGGATGCTGGCCTGAAGCCTGGTACTTAGAGAAAGTCAATAAAGGCTATTCTCATTATTCTTTACTACCCCTAATGAAATTAGGCTCCTCTGCTTGTGTCACGGCCTCACCTCTGTCCCACGTCTTGGGGGCACACCAGTGTGCGCAGCAGATGGAGCAGTCCGGGTAACTACCCACGCAGAGGAATCAAGCGGCCTTACCCAGCCATGCTCCCACACTCAGAGCCATGGCCTTCAGCCCCGGCCGGCCCGCCTACTCAGTATTCAAAGGCAAGAGACCGAGGAGAAGCAGCCGGAGTCAGAGATGTCAGACACCATTTTCTCTACTCTATAATGATCTTAGATTACTGCTTTTAACTTTAAACAACGTCTAAATAATCCATGCAATACTAATAGTAACACTGACCAGCCACAGAATAGAAACACAGGCCAAGAAAGGTGCAAAAGGCGATGTCAAGTGGGGTAGGGGAGAGTGTTGTTAGAGGCACGCAGTCTGGGAAATCGAGTGCAAATTTTTTCTGAAGCATAAATTTTTTCTGAAGCAAAAAGAAATCTTACATTAAAAAAGCAAATGGCAGGTCTTTTCTGCATTTAAAAGAATAAAACTCAATTTTGCAGTATTATGACCCATAAAGGAGAAAGGCAGAATTTAGGAATTCAAGGATGCAAAACACTCTTGAGATTCTGATTTTAAGAGAAACAGCTGGAGAATTTGAAGAGAAGCCGCTGAGTGGCGTCCTAAATGGTACAGTACCGGAAAGGGGGCAGCTTGTGTACTTGCAGCTGTTGCACAATTTAAGTGGGGCTCATTCAGTTATAAAGGGATATGGAAAAATTTTATAATAGGATCTATCAGATGCAGATTTTGCTCATGGGGACCTGCTAACTACCAAGACTTTAGATGGCTAGGGAAGTAAGCGAACAGCAACTTCTGGAGCACTTCCTCATCCCGCATGTTTATTTGTAACACAGTATCTCTGTTTTTCCTCACATCCACACACTCCTCCTTCATTCATTTATGGGGATGGAAACAGAGACACGACAAAATAATTTAATGCTAATATTTTGATCCATACGCAAAATTATTTTTATAACATAAATTTATCTCTGTGAATCCTTTTTGGGGGTGGGGTAGCGACTGAATGCAGGACTTCACGCCTGCTAAGCACGCGCTCCATCACGGTGCTACGGCCCAAACGTCATAGCCACTGTCTTAATTTTTCACCCTGGATGTTGCACGAGCTTTGGAAAAACAAGGTGTGTAACACTGGTTGTTACCATTCTCTTTCTACTTAACTATAAGAAACGTAGTATTGCATGGAGTGGAAAAAAACTTAAGTTCTTCCAAAGTTTAAGAAAATCAGAAAATTGGGTAAGACTCTCAACAATTTATACTGAATAAGCTCAAGACCCAGAGTACAAATGATTCTGCTGCCTATTATTTGCCTCCCAATTCTTCCAAGTCCTCACCTGAAGAAATGCAGCTCTAGATCTTGGCATTAAATACATCTAAGAAATCAAGAGTCATGGTTCAAATTCTGGACACTTTTCTGAAATGATGAAATGGTTCCTCTCCCGCATCCTGTCCTCTCCCTCTGTTTTGCTCCCCCTCCAGCATCACTTAATTTTTAGGGTGCTACTCTTTCCCCTAAGCAAACTGGCTCGTTTCACTGCCTCAGAACCGCAATGGGGCTATTGCACGAACAATTCATTCTTCAGTTATGTGCATTTACTTTCCATGGTCACACTTCTGTGAAGTTTGGGGGGAACCTTTAAATTCTGCGGGAGAGGGCCAAACCAGTAGTTACTTCAGTCCCGCCCCTAGTCTGGTTTTTATCATGTGTATTTCTTTTTGCAAGCTGTAACACAAAATCGCCTACCCTTGAACACATTCTGGCTACCAGCATCTTGACTATCATGGAGCAAGAACTTCTCAAAGAAAAATGTGCAGACGCTGTAATAAGAAGTGGCCAGCTGCTACACAATGCCTTATATTAGGATGAACCGTTTAGAAGTCAGAAGCTCTCCTCACTCAATAAAGGATCAAATACAGCACATGGAACACATGCAGAGCTAGGAGAGGTGGTGTTATGCCCATAACCCCAGGACTTGGGAGGCAGAGGCAGGAGGATTCTGAATCTTTGTAGCAAGATCCTATCTCAAAAAACAAATACAAACAAAATTTCATGCACACAGTATAGTCCAGCTGTGTTTTCATGGTTGTCCAACATGGCTCATTCATTTCAGCATATATAAGGCTGGTTGAAATCCCCAGTACAGTAAAAAAGAAAAAAAAAAAGGCCATTATGAAAAATAAACACAGAAAGGAAAATGGAACCACACGGGAGGAGGCAGACTGCATTCTCAGAAGAAGGCAGGCGAGGTTGCTCATGCCAACACTGCTCCCCCTCCTGAAGCTTACTGTTTTCTTAGTGCTTCGAGTGGGAGATTCCCACTGGGCTCTCCTTGCCCGCCCTAGCCTCTGCCCTTTGGTTTACCAGCAGGTCTCAGTGTCCATAGGTTCTTCTAAGTGGCGGTGCTTTTGCCCCTGCAAGGCCCGAACTGCTTTCGGAAGTTACCTCACTGCTCCGATGTCCCAGCAGCTTAGCGCACAGTACAGACAGCTCTTTAGTGCCTGAGCTCTTGCTTCTCCCCCGGGAGACCCAGTGGGCCAAATGCAGGCTGCAGGCACTGTTTCCAGCACCACTTCCAGCACTTGGCTGCTCACATGACTTTTGCACCAGTAGTGTGACCTGACCAGCTAATGTAATGCTCCTCTCTGTCATTCTTCATTGGCATCCCACATGCTGGTGTCTCTGCTTATGCACCCCATAGACTCATCTGTGCCTCTTCTTGTTTTTCTCTAGCCCCTAGGGAAATGTCCCAGTAATAAGGTTGTTGAGACCTTTCTACTCTTCAGGGCCAACTCCCATTCATCTTCCACAGCTTGGAAGCACAGGTCTTCCTGCCTTCCTTCCTGAAATGTGCTGTGCTCCTAAGGACGGTGCTTCCTTTATAGTCATTAAGAGGAGACCACTGAATTCTAGCATATTTCCATGCTCCATGGGGCAGAGAGGTGACCCTCGACCTCGCTGTTACATCCCACTGGGGTCACCCTCATGCATCTTCGCAGCCATGCCACCTGATACTTTATATCCTGTGCCTCTGTGACATTGCGATCCATCCACAGGTGTGAAGATTTAAGTCTTAATACCCAAAAGGCACTCAGTGTATACACAGGCCATCAAAATTAGGTAATTAAAACATTAGCACAATTTAATAAAAGATTGCACTTTTCATGAGACAAGCGACAAACACTCCTTTACTGGGGGTTGTCTGCAGTTCTTTCCCTATTTTTTGCTGTGGAGACGGGGCCCAGGGCCTCTGCACACTCAGCCTGTCCTCTCCCGCCCCCGCCCTATCATTTGCAGTCTTTGCTGCTGCCTCTCTCTGCGCTGGAGAGAGGGGCCCACTTTCAGCTGTTTCTCGCGTTGGTCTCTTGATCTACCCTTTATTCTTTCCTGATCTCCTTTGTGGGTTCCACCTGTTCTGCTTTCTTACCTGTTGTGATCTCAAGTACCTATATGTGAACTTCTTTTTAATAAAGTCTCTGCCCAAGATGTCAGCTATTACATATATGGCACTGGCTGAAGTTATTTCTGTAGCCAGAGCCTCTCTTCTGAGGTCTAAATCTGTATCATTCAGCTACTTTCTGGACTCTGAACAAATATGCAGATTCTTCCAGTTAACACACTGTGAACTGAAGCTGTCTACCTTTCTTCCCCCTTGGCAGCAACGACCAGTATTTCCTTCCAAAGGTAGGCGGATTTTTATATCATCAACAGCCCAAGTCAGACAATTTAAGAGATGCGTCCTAAATTCCTTTTTTCCCTAAAACTCTCCATATTCAGTTACAAAAATCTTCCTATTTCAAACCTTTGGCATCCTTTCTGCATCACCTATTTCTAAGGCCTCAGCTTCGACGTGGGTTCAGGTGTTTACATGCCACGCTAAGGCAAAGCCCTGGTGTTATGTGCGTGTGTGAGCATGTGTGTATGTGTGTGTAACACAAGCACTCTGGATAAGTAACATGTGAAGAACAGCAAAAGCTTCGTTATAGTAAGAGTGAGTTTGCACTAGACTGTCACCCTCTCATACCAGGGTCTCGAATCTTGTGCTCTCCACTGCATCTAATGCGTCTGGCACAGAGAAGGTGCCCAATAACCATTTACTGAGTAATACACAAACTCAAGATACAATGTACAGTATCAAAAAGACCTTTGACGAAAATAACAAGAACAAAAGAATGAAAAAGGAAAACATAGCAAACAAAAACTCGCTAAAGAAACGTAATTAAAAAAGGTTTGGAGTACACGGTTTAGAATCAGTTATGAAAGACAGCGTTTACAGAACCCACCATTAGAGTTAATCCAAGAAACACATAGGTGCCTATTCCATCAGCAGCCCATCAGATGCTGACCAGCAAGGGTATGGGACTGGAGGGCAGTGCTGAGAGCCATTATGAAGAGCTGAAGCAGGAAACAGGAGCCATTGAAAGAGAACACAGGGGAGCCAGGCAGCCTTTCTGGTAATGGGTGATTCTTCCTGAGACCGGGGCTGTGTTTCTGCAGGCCCGTGTGTCGGAACAAAGGACGGGGCACGTCAAATGGATGCATTGTACTGTACACAAATTATTCTTCAAGAAGTTGACTTTTACAGTGAAAATTAGTAACAGAAATTACATTTACTCACTTTTAAGAAATAAGGCAAAGAAAACGTCAATGCTAGAGTTGATGTGTACAGCTGAAAAAGTAAAAATTAACACTGAATTATGGAAAGCAAAATAGAAACAAACTCAAAATTCCAATGTAAAACACAAAAAATAAAATCAGCGGGTGAGAAATACTCATGAAAAAATTAACCTTCACAGGAAGGACAAGGTGTATAACCTTTGAATAGTAAGCGGGGACAAACAGAATTGGAAAGGTAATTAAAGTTACCATGGAAGAAAATGTCTCAGAAGTGATTATAAAACATTAAGAGACTCACTGAGATTCAACAACCAGAGGACACTGCCAAGACATTTACTTATAGAATCTTGGACTCCAAAGTCAGGAAAAAAATACTTGCATCCCACAGGAGGAAAAATAAAGAACTCTAAGTAGATAATATGAATGGAACCTACGTTATGTACATCCTTGGATTTGCAGTTTCAAACCCTGAAAGAAAAGGGCTGCTTACAGTCCTGTAATCCCAGGTCTTGGGAGGCTGAGGCAGGAAGATTGCAAAAACCAACCAACCAGCCAACCAAAGACTGCTTTCGTAGTTATCTGAAATAATATTTTGAGGGCCTAAGGGGATAACGAAATGCCATCAGTACTTTTGTGGCACAGCACGCCCGCAGTACTCCGCTAAGTATCAGCTATATATTATCACACTTAATCCCCACATACTCTGACTCAGATTACAAAAATTTATGCCACCTCATGTGTCGTAGTGGCAGAGACAGGTTCCTAACCCAAGCGACTGGGGTCTGTGATTTCCAACCCCAAGCCACTCCTCCCTCAGAGGATGATCAACTATCCAGTCTTTGATAAGTACTCCTCTAGGCCAAGTTGCTATTCATTTGAAAAGGCGTAACAAAAACTGTCCTTGGCCTCGAAAAGCTTAAAAAGGTCATCTTATTTCTCCATGCTGCTTCAAGTATTCCTACAAACAGTTTAAGTGCCAAGTGCGTCTTAAGAGTGGCTCACAGCCTACAAGCTACTCATACAAGCACCGAGAGTATGTGACATTATTGAGCTGAATTGTTTAAAACAGACAGACAGTGACCCTTGAAGGGTCACTGAATTGAGGAGGGGAAGTTACCATGAGAAAACCCACTTTGGAGATGGAAGTTTCGGCATTTTGCGGAGCTGCAGACAGCACTCACTGCACACTTAAATTGCCTACGGTTTTCCCTGGATTTGAGACAGGAGACATGTACCGTGTGGCTGGAGTACAGGGTGCCCACTCACCTCTCCCACTCCAGGGAGAATCGGCCCCCACCAGCCCTGGGAGGCCTGCGGCCCCTCAGCTCCCCCTGTGAGGTCTGCTGCTTCTCTTGTCACGGAAGGAACGTCTTCCTCTCAGTGCATTTCTTAAGTCCCCTTAGCTCTGAAAGACCTAACCCACTTAGAAACAACTGTGACAAAAGATTAATATGCTTAGTATATAAATAGACCATATAAATCAAATAGACATTAAGACCACAATAAATAAATAAGAGGCATGAAACAGTAATTCACAAGACAGCACAAAGAATGACAATTTAGAAAGACAGACATAGATACATGAATGTTCAGCTTCAGCCACCAAAAAAAAATTACAAATAAATTTAAACAACCCATTCACAAACCCATTAACAGTATTCTGAGAAGGCAAAGGGGTCGGTATTATACCCCTCCATGGGCACATGAACTGGGGCGTCCTGTGGGGAAATCAGAATAATGATGGGTAACAATGTTCAGTTTTTTGGGGGAGGGGGGTTGGGACAGGGATTAACAATGTAGTTCAGCCTGGCTTTGAACTCACTATGTAGCCCAGATTGGCATCAAACTCATGGTGATCTTTCTGCCTCAGCCTCCTGAGTGCTGGGATTACAGGCATGTGCCATCAGGCCCTGACAATGTTCATAATCTTACCTACTAACTTCACTCTTTGTGAATGACCCTGCAGAAATAATCTGAAATATGTTCAAAGATATATGCAGGATATTGCTCATTACACAGAAATACTTACAAGATTAAAACCAGGAACAAGCTAAATGTTCAACACTGGACAAGTAACTAAATTAGGGTATCTTTTTTTAGATTAATGTTTACATAAATTTACAGGTTACAGGTTCAAAAGTCCACAAAAAAATGTAAGGTGAAAAAATGTGCGCTCCCCTTCTTCTGCCCATTAGGCCAGCAGCTCCACTCTTTTGGGCACCAGAGAGTGGTTTCGTGGAAGACAACTTTTCCATGGTGGCAGGCAGATTCTGGATGACTGAAAGGAGTGTGCGGCTGAGATCCCTCATAAGCACAGTTGTTCACAGTACCACATGCACTCATGCACTCCTATGAGGATCTAATGCCTGCTGATCTGACAGGTGGTGGCACCAAGCAGTAACCACTGTAAACACAGGTGAAGCCTCGCCCCCTCTCCAGGTGCTCACCTCCTGCTGGTTCCTTACAGGCATGGACCAGGACATCCAGGATTCAGACAACTAGTTCTCCAATGCAAGTGTGATTCACGGTTTCTTACGCACTTTCCCAGAGATATTAGGTTCATATTAAAACCTCTGGGTCCGGGTGTGATGGAGCATGCCTGTAATCCTAGCACCCTGGGAAGCTGAGGTAGAAGGATGGCAAGTTCAAGCACAGCTTGGGCAATTAATGACTTAGCAAGACCCTGCCTCAAAATAAAAGAGGGCTGGGGAATGCAGCTAAATGAGAAAGCTCGATCTGTGGGAGAACAGACTGAGAAAGAGCACACGTTGGAGGGATACTTACAACCAGGCAAGAACATGACAATTAAGACTGAAGCGGGGCTCCGAGAAAGGACAGACCGTTAACAAGTATTTGGTAGACACAGCTTGTTTTGAGGCAGCAACGGGGCAACAGTGAACATGTCCAGCAAGTGCCAGAACTATGGTTTTGGAGCTCAGAAGAGACGATTCAAGCTGCCAACAATCTGAAAATCACCAGCAGGGTGGCAGGGGTGGTGGCACTGGTAGCAGGACTTTGTCCCACGAAAGCAGAAGGTGGGAAGAGGGCTGGTAGCAGACAGGGCCCTGGAAAAATCCTGGGAGTGTTTAAAAGTAGGCAGAAGCACCTTGAAGAAAGGGAAAAGACGGCACAGAGCGGGGGAGGACAACCAGACTTAACCACCGGGGCAGAAAGGCAACATCACAGGTGAGTACAACAGTCCGGGGCCAGTAGGGCCTTCTAGAGAAAGATGTCAGCATGTGACTCATTGGCCACCATGTAGTAAATGAATTTGGGAAGGAAACCCAAATTCTTGGAAATAATATCATTAATAATCATCAGGCCTGGGTGGAAATTCATAACCTAGTAAAAAAAATTTCTTTACAATGAAGAAGCCATACTTAAAATCTTGGAAATCTAGTCAAAGCCAGTCAGCTGAAAATTAATGACTTAAATATCTTAATAATGAAACACTAGCTAAATTTAACAGTATTTCCCATCCAAGTACTAACCAGGCCTGACCCTGCTTAGCTTCCAAGATCAGACGAGATTGGGCGTGTTCAGGGTGGTATGGCCGTAGACTACAGTATTTCCTTACCATCCGGAAAAATACAGCGTAGTCCTCATGAAAAATCAGAAACAAAGCATTTAGAATATTTGTTAAATTAAAAATGAGAAGGGATCAGTGGGATTAGTTAGGGCAGTGAAGTTTTTCTCAACATGACAGCATTTCGCTTATGAATCAGAAACAAAATCACAAAGAAAAGAGTAAGGCTTGGAAGTCTGAAAAGGGGGTGTGAAAATAATCATTTCAGAAACAGCCTGAACAGACCTCAGAACTTGCCAGGAGCGAGAGCAGGCCAGACGAACGGGTAACACTCCATGCAGTGCAGCCAATTTGCCAGATGGTGATTTCTGTCCATGTTTGGCTGCCAGGAGTAGTTACGGAGAAGACAGGTGTGCGTGTAGATCCACAGCTGCAGTCTTGACAGATGGACAATAGAACTGTGGAGAAGGTGAGAACTCCACAGGGCTTCAGGGGGCGATGGTCAGAATTTTATCCACTAGAGCCCCAAATCCCTCAAATTTCCAGATCTTGGGACACAGGATATTTGCTTAGTCCAGATTCAAATCCTAATCCAAATGTCCAATAAAAAAGGCCACGCGAGTGACAATAAATTAGGCCTGGGGGTGTAGCTTAGTGGTAGACGTGCTGTCTGAGCATGCACAGTGCCCTGTATTTGACCCTCAGCATCAAAATGGAAACCATGAAACAAATAATACATCTGTTAGAACAATAAATACAAAAATTATGTAGGAATAAAAAAGTATATTCAGAACAGCATGACACAAAATCAACTTCATGCAGTTGTAGGTTTTAGGTCTGATTCTGTATGAGGATTGTTTAAAGTAACACTCTCTTAAAAAAAATAAAATAGTGGGGAAAAGGCACAGTATCCTGCAGCAGATGCTCCTGGATGTTCCTAGGGGAATAACTTTGGGATTTTTCTGTATAGGTGTCCTTTTGTGGTGCTTAAAAATCATTTAAGATCTTTAACCTACAATTCATCAACATTAAAGTGATTACTACTTAAATCTATCTTCATAGCTACTGACATACTGTTGCCAACAAGATTTTTCAAAATGTACACCAACTGATCAAAGCAAAGGTCACCAATAAAACCTCTTAGCCAGGGATACAGATGAAGTAGTGGAGAGGCAGGCACTCCTCACCTGGTTTTAGATGTGGCTACTGAGATAGTGCAGGGCCCATGCTGCCTCCTGCTGTTAATCCTGACATGTCAACTCGATTAGCTTTAAACACTCAGGTGATTAAAGCATATTTCTGGGTATGTCTGGGAGTGTCAGGAGTCGTGACTCTGGGTATCTCTATGTGGCTCCTGGCCGGATCCTTCCTGGTGTTGCTCTCACGCTCTGCTTCCCAAACTAAGCCATTAAACAGTTTTGTTCTACCATACTCTGGTGCCATGATTGATATTCCTGGCTTGGAGCCTGCAGACCATGGACTGAATCCCTTGAGGCTGTGAGTCAAATTAAACCTCTCCATCTTTAGGTTGTGTATGTTGGGCATTATGTTCCAGCAATAGGAGCTGATTAATATACTCAAGTTTTTCCACACTAAAGGATGAATAGATACCTCATTTGTAGATCCCACTAAGGTAGGACAGAAGAAATAAAGATAGCGGAAGAGATTCAAGAAAGATTGTAATTTTAACATTGTGCTGAGAAAAAAAAATCTTAACAGCTTTAGGACAAGGTTACCCAAGGTTACAATTTTTTTTTCCTCTTGTAGATTATTCACTCCTAAATTTCTGTCTTAAAATTACAATATACATTGGGCCAACTCCTGTTCATGTAAAAATGGGCCTTTTTTTTTTTGGTACCAGAAATTGAACTCAGGACCTCACACTTGCCAGGCAGGCCGTGCCACTGAACTAAATCCCTATCCCATAAAACAGGTCTTTTACCCATGAACAGGTTTTTCTCTTTCAGGGTTAAATTCAGCCTGTGCTCTTCTCTCTTTACTGTAGATTCACAAATTTCACAGATCTCCACACAAAGATGTCCCCAGCCACATTGTATAATATGTCTGTTTGTCTTTGCCTTTATTTCCTCTGAGTGTGAACTTCTTTAACTCTGCTTAATAAAATATGTCTATGTCTTTGCCTCTCACTGAAATACTTTTCCACGACAAGTCAAGAATCTTGCACTAATGGGGACGGGGTGAGTTGAGGTCCCCATCCACCTCTCTGGACCTTGTTTGGTAATACAACAAATTACCTTTGTGAAGGTAAGAACAAATTCTTCTCACATCTACATACTCTTTTCCTATGGAATTGGCCATATTTCTTTTAAAAGTGCTGTGACATAGAGGATCCATATGCAGGGATGAGATTCTTGCCCTGCCCCTGACCAGAAAAGAGCTTGACTTAGTACCAGAAGGGCAAGTTTAAGTTTTCATTATATAATAGGGTTAAACAGAATAGGTTTCTCAATTTCATTTTAAAATTAAGAGTGTGAACTAGCCAGTGTAAGCCATGATCTTTAAATTATTTAAAATTTATGAAAAGTACCTATTTATAGGGGAATATTCAATGAGCTCTGGATTTTCCACTTTATGAACAGGGAACTTCTTTCTGGTCAACAAACCCTACACCTCTTCATTAAACTTTTCTATCAGTGCTTCAAAAAAGGAACCAATAAATGTCTTTTTAAAAAATCCTTTCCAACTGCCGTCAGTTATCAGTGACAATACATAGCAAGAAAGGAAGGGACACAGCCTTGACTAGAAATCACCACGGGGACGGAAGATAAATCAAGTCCTGGGACCTTGCTCTGTTACTCATCAACAGCATGTCTGGTGTTTTCTTCTGAGGCAGTCAAATACTCAAAGGTTTTTCTTCCTTAAAAAACTGGGACTCTTTACTTGGGCCTAGAGATGCTCAGTAACTAGGAAGTAACACAAAGTTTGACCTTCGTTTTGTAAACCTCTGGATCAAATTCCCTCTCAGTACTACACATAGATATGTTGGTCATTTAGAGATAATGTGTCTAAAATTGGCAGAATCAGCTTGATTACCTAGTCTTGCTCATCTTCCTTCAAGACAGATGACATCAGGACAAGGTGTTCACAGGGACGTTCAACTACAGCCAGACTCTCCAATTCCCTAAACTTATGCTCACTGCGGATTCCAGCAGAGCTTCACATGACTGAGGCTGTCCTGAAGCCGTGAAGATTCTTCTCATGGGAACTAACGGTCCCTCAAGTCACAAGGATTCCACCTGAGCTATTAAGTCAGGATCGAGACAGTACTCAACTGAACTCCTCTGCATCTCAGCTAATCCTTAAAAAAAAACAACAAAAACTGGACCCTTCTTTCACAGGTGGGCCAGTCTAATCCTCTTCGGAGTGAGCCCCCTCCAGTACTACCCAAGCTGGAGTCTTTTCTTCATCATCTCTCACCTCTGAATAAAGCTTTTGGTTGCAAATTCATGGGGTCCCTTTAGTTTTCATTCCCATTTTCTACAACAGAAGGACCCACGCCAGCCAGCTGAAAGCTCAACATATTATCAGGGATAACTGGGAAATAAAAACAGAACAATTCTCTTCTTTGCCAGAATGTGTGAAATAGCAGGATATTTACTGGGCTATTAAGGAAGAGAAGAGAGGCCTTTAGAAATAGATTTCTGACTGCACTCCAGCCTCCATAAATTCCAAGTGTGCTTCCCCTGAGTGTCCTGTCTTTGAAAGGGCAGCAGTGGACAAGGTAGATCTTTGTCCCTTCTGCCCTGCCATACTGTTGGCTGGGGGCATAGCCTAGTGGCAGATCAAGGCTCTGGGTGCAATACCCAGCACCAATCTTCCTACTTGAAGTCAAGGGGCTCTGAATTCTATAGGTAGATTTATGCAAATACACATATTAATTAGACCCTTGGATTTACTGACAAAGTCTGTAGGCTTTTCTCCTTTCAGAGAGCTTTAATTTTACCCCTCATAGCGATGAGGAATCTCTAAAGTACTGTCCAGTCTAAAATTTCATGAATTTAAAAATATAATTGGTCTCTGCATCTCTTCAGATGACACTAGCAGAGTAGGATGTAGAATTCAATATGGTGCATTATAACATAGGGCTGGTTATTTTGAACTGGGTGCTGTATTATTTTGAAATTGCTTGGCTACTTATAATGCAAACAATTTGTTAATGTGTTCCTCTTGCAGGTAGGTCAAACTAGTTCATGCATTATATATTTCTATAACATCCCTGTGAATCATCTAGTAAGTATTTATGTGTTAGGATTTAACTTTATTTTATTTTACATTTTGGTACCGGGAATTGAACTCATGACCTCATGCTTGCCAGTAGGGTATTGTGAGCTATATCCTTGGCCCCCTTAACTTTATTTTAAAGAACTTGAAAACTTGGAAAAAACTGAGCAAACATTTGCATTTAAGCAATTCTTTTACTATTCATCATATCACTTTTTTTCTCATAGTAATAATAACTAAAGAATACTGAACGGAATCAGGAATTTGCCAATACACACACACACATACACACGGGGCAGATCAAACAAAAAAAAGTAACTCCCAACTGATGATTTGTACAGACCGAACACTCCTCATTCTGCTATAAGATCAGCAAAAGGACTCTCTCCCTGTGGGAGTGCGGCATCTTCCTACGGCAGGCAGCAAGTCTGAAGGCACCTGGCTTCGGGCAGTCCCTGCAACCTTTTTTAAGTCTGTACTCACTGCACATGTCTCCAAGCCCAAATGAGCTGGGACACCCTGTTCCTGGAAATTCTCTTGGAATAGA
Source organism: Dinomys branickii (assembly GCA_004027595.1). Taxonomy (NCBI): domain Eukaryota; kingdom Metazoa; phylum Chordata; class Mammalia; order Rodentia; family Dinomyidae; genus Dinomys; species Dinomys branickii. Next base: position 99,692 of record PVLD010000848.1, read on the forward strand.
GATGATTCTCAAGGTGATGCCAATTTCTGAGCACTTCTGAGCGTGCCTTATTTAGAAGAGATGGACACAAGACTGTCGTCACCTGGGTGGGAAGCAGCGTACTCTACAGAAGAGTAAGCAGGTACAAGGGAGGAATTTCACTGCATTGCAAATAAAGCCCTTGACATTTCTTGCTAGGTTTCTCTTCTTTTAAAATTGTGTATTCTTCCTCTAAGTGCTTAGGTCCAGAGACCCAGCTGCTGACATGCATCCAGCTGACTTAACCGTGCAGATACCAAGTTATACATGGTAAAATATGAAGGCCTTTACTCCTCACTTCCCATTTATATTTTAGTATTAAAAACCTCAGGGATCAGAAATCTGAAATACACTTTCATTTTGAGTTGCATGAAACTTTTATTACTTGGCCTCAATCCAAGGCCGGCTTTTCAATATATATAAATGCTCAGAGCAAGAAGGTATTTGGCCTCAATATTGTTTGCAATTCCATGAACCAATAAGCCCTGTCCAGAATCAACAAACAGCAGGTTTGCAGTGGGTGTTCAGCAATCATTGTAATGTAGGGCAGAATAACTTTGCTAGACTCAATCTTAGCTAACTAGCAAAAATTTGTAATTGTCTGCCTTGCATTAGAAGACACACAAGTGCAGTAAGCTATCAGAATACCGAAGCAGGTGAAAATCAGATTTGACATACTGGCTGGCATCTGGCCAGAGTGTTATGTAAAAATACTGGTCTTTAAAAAAAAAATACTGGTCTTGAAGGAAGAGGAAGAAATAGGCTCCCATCCACGTGGGAAGAGTCACAGAGAACAGTTATGTATCTCTGCAGGGGAGAGGCTGGGCACGGAAGACAAAGTCAGGAACCTGGAACCTTGACAGAAGCTCTTCTTTCCTGCTGTCACACTCATTTTGGGAAATGTTGGACACGATATCTGCACAGGTGCACCTTCAAGGGTCAGAGGCTGGAGGCTGACTCCATGGGCCCAAAAGCCTGTAGCATAGTAACCAACCTCACATCTTCTCTCTACAACAGCAGCTACGGGGTCCAACAGGCAGGCTGAGCATCAGGTGTATCTTCACCCACTTCGCTTGTGTCTCCTCAGTACCCTCTGGCCTGAGCCGTGTGTCAGGTGATCTTAGCTATATGTGCCAGTGCCATTAGGAATAGCAGAGCTCTTTGAACTTTTATTCCCTACCCTTTGTGCCAAAGGCCCCTATCAGATCCCAAAGCTGGGCTGTTCAGAAATAAGTGCAGTCCTAGCTTTGAGAAGATACTGATTCCAGGTTGTGAAGCCTGGTCTTGCCCAAGTAGCCTTTATCTCAGTGCCGTTTTGAATCCTGCCCATTCGCTCTTCACTGGAACCAACCATTTCACTTTGCTTAAGAATTTCCAAAAAAGCTGGGTGTGGTGGCAAACATCTCTCATCTCAGCACTCAGGAGGCTGAGGCAGGAGGATCACCATCAGTTCAAGACCAGCCTGGGCTATACAATGAGTCTAAGGCCAACCTGAACTACATAGTTCCAAGCCATATTTCTTAGAGCAGTCAATACCAAATATTCTCCATCATATTACCAAAAGAACAAGATAAAAACTTCCAGTCATTTAAATTCATCACTGCTTTAGCTTTGAAATACTCTTTTTGGGGTAATTATCACCATTACTTAAAAATATTTACTCTGTTTATAACTAAAATCTCTGAGATACAAAGAAAACAACAAACTCACAAAAGGTACCCTGACATGCTTACCAGCGAGGGCGCACATGGTGAAGATTCAGACGCAACTTGGACAAGAGATTGCAAATCTGTACTAGGATGCAGTATAAACTGTTGTTTTAAAACAGGAATACACACACATTCTCACACACACACACACACACACACACACACACTCCCCCCCCCAAAAAAAAAACTCAGGACCTGTTTGTGAGTACAAGATTTCTAGACCAACAAAAACAAAGTTTCAGTCATACATGTCTAAACTGATAACCATCAAATTAATTTTATCTAACAAGCAATTTTGGATAATATTTTTTTTTTATCTTTTCTTCACTATTTGTCTAATAGCCATAATTGCAAATTGTTAATATTAGTTCTGGGAATAACTTACATATACCTCTAACTATTAGCTCATTATTTTTAAACATTTGCTATGGTCGGTATAACGTGTAAGAACTCACCATCACAATCTTACTCTTGCAGCAACATTAAGTGTGAAGATGTAAGATACTTTCAAAATATTTGAACAGAAAAATAATTTGATTGTATTAATTTCAAATTCAAGCTCTGTGATTTTAGGTGTGTGTTCCAGCTTGATTCAATTATAAAGTGGTTTCATCAGACAATAGTGTTTCCTGACTACAACTGGAAAAAATACGAAATGTTCTCATTAGTTTTGGCATTACTTACACACACAGCCTTAACTCAGAAATAAATGTTATCACCATGTGAAATACTAAACTCCATTTTTTGACCCTTTTTGAGAAGGAACTGTATGTCAATAGAACTTTGAGCACTGCTCAAGAACAAAATAGTCAAGACCTTTCTTCCTGAGCACAAAGGAAAAACCATTTTCCTTAAGTAGTTAACTGATTTTAACAGACAATGGTTCTGAGCCCAAAGCTGTACTTTAAAAATTACCTTAAGATAAAATGAAAATGTAAATTTTTGGGTATATTTTATAGCTCACTTGAAAGTCTCAACTGAGTTTTTTTTTTATTAACAACAGATGACTGTCATACTAATTCCTTTAAAAAATTTTTCAAGTATACAAATGGAAGAATGCAAAGCTTTTTACATCTGTCCATGGTAAATTCCTTAAAGTAAGGTAAAAGTTTTTTTTTTTTTTTTGTGAGACAGGGTCTGGCTATGTAGTTCAGGCTGGCCTTGAGCTCACTTTGTAACCCAGGCTGGTCTGGAGCTTGCAACCATCCTCCTGCCTCAGCCTCCTGAGTGCTGGGATTACAGGCACCACCACACCCGGCTTAAAGATTGACTTTTGACTCAGTCTAGATCTTGTCAGGAAATATAACTTTGCACCGACTCTTGTCTACCCCATGTCAAAACTTCCTCCCTTCGTGTGCTCTAATGGATCCATGACAAAACTTCCTCCCTTCCTGTGCTCTAATGGATCTGTGGGGTGTGCCAGGGACCTGAATCTTGGTTCCTTTTGAATTGGTCTTATGCATTATAGGATTTAGAAGAAGCTGTCCTGTGAAACTCCTATAGCCTTGTGCTGAACAATATTTTAGTCAACAAGGTACTAAATATATGCATATATGCCTGTCCTCCCATTAGACTACGTCACCTTGTGATGTTGTAGCATCTGAGTTTGCGAAGGCATGGGATGGTCACAAAACAAGTTCATAAAACTGCCTAATGACCTATTTCGTAGACAATATTTCTAAACAATGCCTGAAAATGTTTATGCTGAGGATGCTGATCTTCACAGAAAGAGCCAAGAGAGGAATTTCTTAGGTTTTAGTACCAGAAAGAGTCACAGTCCTTCTAACCAGCTCACTGCTTCTGCGCCACAGATGCTCACTTTCTCAGAACTAATCTCGGTCCACTCTGCACAGGCATCTGAAAGGCGCAGTGCCCACCTGGGCTCTGATCCTGGCAAGTGCCCTACCCTCTCAGCAACCAGTTTGCTTGCAAAATTCACCCCAGGCTTTTTTTTGCTTTTCTTATTCTTATTTATCTGATTTTCTTGCTTATAGCACCCACAATCATGAATGGTTAAGGAAAGGCAAATTAAATTAAATACTGCTCAATTTCAATTTATGAAACATGACAGGGCTTCAGATTTCTTCTCCCCTCCCTTCCTTTCTAACCTCCCTGGCTCCATCCTTCTTGTGCTGCTAACTGAAACCAGGGCTTCACCAGTGCTAGACAAGGGTTCTCTCACTGAGCTACACTCCCAGCCCCAGATTGCTCATGTATAAAAATCTGGAACAATACTGAAAAAGGTTAGTACCAAGTAAGGTAACCAGACCACTCCAAGGAAATTATCTTCACCGCAACACAGCCCAACAAGAGGGTGGGGAAGAGGGGTGGATACATTACGATGTGTTCTGTCTGTGTTCCTATGGCCCGTGATGAATGCAGCCACCACATACTGCAAACCTGCACTAAGAAAGATTTAAAAGAGTGCAAAATGATGGTGTTAGGAGGCCGATGTCTTTTAAGGTAAGTTTTTCAGGGAATTCTACATTCGTGGTAAAAAAAAATTGTTTTCTTATTAGAGGATCTATGTTTAAAAAGACGTCATTGATTATCCGAAGTGATATGTACTGAATACCTAAGTTAAGTCAACTAACAAATTCTTAAGCAGTTAAAGAAGAGAAAGTTCAAGGGCCTTGCAAATAATCCATATTTTATTCAGTCAAGTTGATTTGCTCAGTTTTTCTTATATAAACAAGTACCTTAAGTAATTTAATTCAGTGAGAACAGTGAACACTGATGTTTGAAGAAAAAATAAAATGTTAATTTTATGATGCTATTTATTCTGCTACAGCTTCTACACGATAGGAAAGAAATTCAAATTTTGACCCAGGGTCAGTCCTTGATATTTTCAGCAGCAGAAAACTAAGCTATGAGAATACCTGAATTTTACAAGGGAACTGAACATATTTCATATAGATAAATGTAGTAACGTCCTGGCTGCCGTTTCTTCACAGTCCTTGGTTACTGACTGGGCTTGCCTTCAGCATTTCTTCATCTGAACTCTGCCTCGCTAAATATTCTTGACAAATTTCAGCTTCCAAAGGAAGCACCATGCTTCTGTTAAGCACACGAGTTTAGGAAGTGGCACGATCAGCCTGGGAAGGACAAAGCCACTGCGGGTACAGCAGGCAAGAGGCCTGGCACAGCGGAAGCCGGGGCAGGAGCCAGTGGCAGGTGGTCGTAAATACAGATGACAGCAGGGGAGCCAACGCAGGCCATCAATGTGGGGACACAAAGAAGGCCCACGAGGGGGACATGTGCAGGAGAACCCAATGGCTATAACATCTGACCGGCCTCGGGTAAATTACAGGCAGGAAGCGAAGGTGGCTGAAGCAAAGGAGCATCTGCACGACGTGCTGCAACGCAGGAGGACTTGTGTCCTGGGAGGGAAGCAAGGTTAGCAACGGGCATGCAGTTGGAGTCCAGACCTAGTTGATTATGACGTGTTGGTAGCACACCCAGAACGTGTCAGGATGTCCTTCAGAAGAAGGAACTGTGGGCTAGAGAACAAAGATACACAGAGGAGAATCATCAGGACACACAGGATTGAAGCCACAATTAGTGAAACAATCCGGGGAGGGTAAGAGGCTTTCTTGATGGAGCACGAGGGGCCTCTAATATCAAAGAGGCTGGGGAGGAGGGTCAGCAAACCAGGGAGACTACCCCATGGGGGATCTCTGCACACTAGGCATGGAAGGAAGGAGGTACCCAAAGTGGCAGACGGACCCAACACACCAGTGAGAAAAGGTAAGAGGAGAGGTGGGCATGGAGGAGCACACCTGTAATCCCAGCACCAGAGAAGGCTGAGGCAGGAGGACTGCAAATCTGAGCCCAGCCTCGGCAATCGCAACTTAGGCAGACCTGGTCTCGAAACAAAAAAAGGGCTGGGGATGCAGCCAATGTAAAGGCCCTGGGCTCGATCCCCAGTACCCCACTTGCCTCACCCCTGAGCCTGGAGGAATGGGGCAGACCAGAGCGCGAGAGTGCGATGGTATGGGGAGGAAGTGCGTGTCCACTGCAGCCCATCCCACTGACAGTAATGAGGGTGCTGCTGACAGCCCCACAGCACAGCCCACACTGGCCTTGTATCTGGAGGTCACAGGCTCTTTCCGTGCAAGGACAGAGCCCGGCCTTCTGTTCATGTTTGTCCCTTGACCCCTCCGCAACACTCTCAGCATCCTGGACTCAGGCATGGGGCATGGGCCATGGACAGTGCTGACAGACAGAAGCCCCGGAGGGGGCTGATTGCTCTGTGGGGCCTGTGGATCCCGCACTGCTTCTTTCCATCCAGGTAACGGTGACCGACACTTAAAGCACCCCAGGCCTTGGCAAGATAACCTCCTGTACTCAACCGGCTCTGCTAAAGCAGCCCTCCTGCACGACACTGCTGAATGCCTTCTCAGGAAGCACGAGCCTTTCAGCCTGTACTTTGCTAGGTTTTCTCTTTAAGGAAGAGGGGTTGATTTTGGCTCACGCAGTTTGCTAGTTTCTTGAACACACACACACACACACACACACACACACACACACAAACACACACTCTTTCACTGTTTCTCAGGTACAATTTTGCCTCCATCTCCGTCCTCTCCATTGTTTTGGTCTCCTATTACTATTGCTTTGCAGAGACATTATTTTTCATTAACACTGCTCCTCCCCTTTTGCTGGTATTTTGGAACATGGCAAGTACTCAAGTTAATTTATTTCCAATTTATAAAAATGCACCCTTTGTGATAATATTGCCTTACGGTATATATACACAAGGCAAAACATTTACTTAGGAACTTTAAAATAGCATAGCAACTGGGAACAATATCTTTTAGAATATCAAATAAATTATGTTTTACCCTTTGTCTTAAAAAGGTGAATGCAGGAAGGACTGTGCTACTCTAGGGAAGAAGAAGGGTTCCAAAGTGATGTCTCTGGGCTCACGACTCAGGGCTTCGGTCTCCACAGGCAGGACTATGAACCCACCGCAGGAGAACTATGGTCAATGTGGGTTTTAGTTTTGTGAGCAAGGTCAGAAAGAATTTTTGTAAAAAAAGAAATTCAGGACTAGTAACTAAGTGTCCAAATTTGGGCCTAGCACTCCGAAGCCCAGCAGCCCAGGTATAGCTGGCCCCACACAGCTGCAAGTTCCACATTCATAGATTCAACCATTGATGGAAAATACTTGAAAAATAAAATTGTGTCTGTACCAAACACGCGCAGGCTATTTTCCTTGTTATCCTCTAAACAACACAGTAGAAAACTGCTAACATAGCACTTACACTGGGGTAGGAATTGTAAGTAATCTAGAGATGGCCTAAAGTATATGGCAGGAGGCGTGTAGGTTCTATAAAGTACTATGCCATTTTCTATAAGGGACTTGAGCTTCTGTGGAGTTTGGTGTCCAAGGTAGGTCCTGGAACCAATCACCCAGGGACACCTGTACAAAAAAGTCACTGTGATGCTGGCAGCTCAACAGCAGGGACTTTCACAAATATCTGTCCTGCATCCATTTGGCAGGACACCAGGATATACCAGTCTACCTGCTACGCAGGGCAGCGCTCCAAAGACACAAAGAGAGGCAGAGGGAGAGCTGTGTGCCCACACTGATGAGAACATGGGGCACAGCAATGCTGTCAGAGGGCTCAGTGCACACCAGGCTCCATGCCAGCTATGTGACTTTGGGTTTGCTACTTCCATTGTAGGAGCCACAGCTTCCTCACTGGAAAAGTGGGGAGAATTAAAGGTGTCTCCTTCATCTAGTTTTTTATGATGATCCAGTGAGATAGTGCAAGGAGGGCCTGCATGTGAAATGCCAAGCATGACAAATGCATTAAGTTAAAAAAAAAGAGAAGCTACCACTTACTGCACTGATAAGCCGGACTAACACTTATGTGGTGCCGATACAGCGTTCAGGTGCTCAGTGTTGACTCAGTTGGCTGCCCTCTTTCCCCTCTTTCAAGCAAACAAAGGGTCTGCAAGAGTACAGAAGTGAAATCCCTGATGTGGAAGGTTGCGTCACCAGCAGGTACTGAGTCGCTAATACTGTAACAGTCTTGAGCAGAGTTTGAGTGAAACCACTTCTTCCTATGCTTTTGATCTCCAGAATCAAGGTGTACTACAGCCTCAGTAGACACAGAATTCCATACAACAAAGGCCTTTCTGAAACTATTACCTCCAGGGGATTTAACGATCCAGAGTACTGGAAGCTTCTGTCACAACACAGTCTTATTAGAATACAAGCTTCATGAAAGCAAGAAATGGGTAAATTTTATCCCCTGCTGTATTTCAGTGGAAGCTCAGTAAATACTTGTGAATTGAAAGACTATAACTCTCAGGTATACGTTGTATGTCGGTATCTCGGTACGTAACAAAAAGCTGCCATCCAGTTAGAAGAAAATAGGCACTGGAGAGTGCTGGAAGCCACGGTGTTGGTGACAGACAAGTGACATATCATCAAAACAAGTGGTGCAAGGCGCTGGTCTAACTCTGGAATGTTGTGGATTCTAACTTCTAGCAAAGTTGTAAGATAAAATTATTTCCACTTAAATAAGCATTACCCAAACATTCCCAAGCATTTCCCGCCCTTACTGTTACTAATTTAATTTGTAAATGCTTTACAGAGTACAGAGTTTCACACACAAATTCTCTCACAAGCATTCCTTCTACATGCAAAGCCAGCAAGAAGTTAAAACAAAACAAAAACCACAACAATAATATGACAAAATTCTTTGCTTTGACAGACACGAAAATATGGCAGGGGCCAATGACTCTCTCAAGAGCAAATTCTGACCCATCTGACCTCACCCAGGTGTCCACTTTTATCCTGTGCTTCCTTTCATTGATATCACGTGGTCCTGAGTCAGTCACACCTCCAGGGCCATTCTTGACTAGGGTGCACAGTGTGATGCTTTCAAAATGCTGTCAGGCAAGGTTCCTGCTACCTGGCACATATGAGAGACTAAGAATAGGAAATAAGTCAGACTCTCCTTTTTAAGATTCCAGTATTATGGACACATTTTTCTCTAGCCTGGCAAATGAAGACAAAGAAGGAACTGCAAAATGAAAACAGGCTAAGCTGAGAGGCGATGACTCCTCCCTCCATTCTTAAGGAAAAATGGAGACCATGGCAAAAATAAACACTAGATTCTCTCTGGTTCCCTAGGACCGGGAGCATGCAGGGAACTATTCCCTGTGGTGGTAATTACATGCCTGGAGCTGTGCAAGAGACTGTGGATTACACTTAATTACCATGGAAATAATATTATTGCCAGATGACTGTATGTGGTAGTAGTAGAGGTTACAAAACAAGTCATTTTTGCAGTTCCATTGTTTTTAATTAATTACAACAAAGAGGCTTATTTTTCCATATATTGTCTCACATACTGGTTCTTCTGACCTTTGAGAGTGCACAGTGAAGCAGACGGCGGCATCTTAGTACAGCATGCCCACAGCCACGGCAGCAGCAGGCAGTTTCGGGGATGCGGACCTTTCTATACCAGATTTTGCTCGACATCTGTGATCTCTAAATACCTTTCTTTTGTGGGTGTTCTTGTTTTAAAAGGAAAATAAATTTTCTTGTTTTTTCTTTTTAACTTTTTCTTGAACCAGGAATTGAACTCACAACCTTGCACTTGCCAGGCAAGCGCTGTGCCACTGAGCTATATCCCCAGCCATGGAAAATAAATTTTAACTTACTTTCTTGGTGCTGAGGATTGACTCTAGGTTTTCATGCACGCTAAGCATCTATTTCTTTTACAAAATGTTGCTGGTATGCCATCTCTGCAATAAAGCTCCTCCTCTGCATCCCTGCCCTCTTTTAGGGGACAGACTAAATCTGAAGCCTTGGGCTTGGGGCTGGGAAAGGTGAAGAGACCCCCCACAATGTGGGTGCCCAGTGAGGAAACAGCCCCAAACCCAAGACTATCACTCTGGGGTGAGAAGTGGTTATGCCCTAGCTTGGGACAAAAGGATGCTGTCTCTACGTCCACTTAGCAGGAGGCACCCAAGGGGCCACAGCAAGCACGGGAATGCGCATGGGCAGGTCAGAGGCGGCGGTCTGTGCATGTGGACATTCACAACACGAGGGATCTCAGTGCCTCAGCACAACTGCTGGGAATGTCTTGAGAACTGCATAATGAGCAAAGCAGGTGGGGGTCGGGAATTCACAGGAAGCTTGCTGGAGTGGCCTTTGGGCTCAATTTTGAAGGACAGCAGAAGTTTACTGTAAGACACGAGCATGTGTACCAGACACATGCTGATCATGCAAAGTCATTCAACAAAAATACAGTCACAAGGCACCATCAGGAAAATGCAATGGATGGGGCCAGGCCCAGCCAGAGGCATCATTCTCCTGGGTCCTGATGCCTGTGCCAGGCTAGGGTCCTCCCTCAGGTGAGTGCGGCTGGCTTGGAAAACTCCCCTTGGATTACCGAGCTAATTACGTGCTGGCTCTTGACTGGCCCACACAGACATTACACAAATCCTAACAAAGAAACCATGCTGATGCCACTTGAAGGAAGATCTTCCTTAAAAATAACACAAGGATTTCTGGGAAAGAAAAACAATGGATGTAAATTTGACTTGAGGAAACTAAGTCCTATCTTAAAGTTGTGGGAGAGCTTTCCTGTGTTTAGACGCTGATGAGGAAAGAAGAAAATCACCATGACTAGGCTCTAGCCGCGGCCACCCTGGTAGTTCATCCAGATCTGTTTGCTCCCATTTGATAGTCACCTGTTACCCTATGCAGTGTTCACCCATCCAGGGTGCTCTCTGCTTCTAATGGGCTATTGCTACAGAAACAAAGTCAACTCCTGCAAGGTCCCTACGGTCTCAAAGAATAGACTTTTCTTTGAAAAGAAAGGTGGCAAGTGTGACAGGGAAATGTCACAGTAGGATTTTTGAGCAAGGTGGCCAGAAGATGGAATGCCATAGATGTGATGCCACCTACTTGTGCCCCGCCCCACCTGACCTTGATGCTGCATGACAGTAGTGGACACAAGCGTACACAGTCCTCGACTGGCTGTAGCCGGCCCATGCGTGGGGGAGTTTCCAGGTGGTTACTAGATAAATGTCAAACTACAACTGGTGTCTTTACGGAGAAGTACACTGGGCTGGGGACACCTTGGCTGGGGTCCCCACAGGAAGAGGAATGCCCGGGTGCGAGGCTGCGGAGGGACCGGGGAGATGAGCACAGCCGCAGCTGGAGAGTGGAGGGGGCCAAAGTCAGGGGCAGACGTCGTGCAGGTTAAGGATTTGGGATTTTAACCCATAGAAAACAACTGTTGTTTTTGCCTTTTTCTTCTTCCTTCTTTTAAACAATCTACAATAGCAAGGCAGGTGGGGGTCGGGAGTTCACAGGAAGCTTGCTGGAGTGGCCTTTGGGCTGAATTTTGAAGGACAGCAGAAGTTTACTGTAAGACACGAGCGTGTGTACCAGACACACGCTGATTATGCAAAACCATTAAACTAGAAATACAGTCACAAGGCACCATCAGGAAAATGGAAGGGGTTTGATTCGGTAGAAGTGACAGGCAGAAAGCTGGAGGGTGTAATGTGACGCTGTGAGCTTATCCCACAAGCCACATGGAGATGCTGGTGCAAGCGAAGCAAGGGGTTGCAGGGGCTGGGTGAGAGAGACACAGTGTAGCCTCTGGAGCGCAAGTCTTGGGCTTAGGTTCAAATGTCTGTTCTGCTCGGCCTGGGTGGTAGGATGTGGATGCGGCTCCTTAGGGGAGAAGCTGCCAAGACATGGGCTACGTAGCGAGGACAAGAAGGATGGGATGGGCCTGAGACGGGCCCAGGAGAAAGGACAGAGCCCTCCAGCTTAGTCGTGGAGGCCGGGATGAGCGTGGGTGCATCTGCACCTCTGCGGGACTCACAGGCTGCAGGTTCACTGATGCATCCGGTGCTTGGGATCAGGGTTTGGGCTGGAAACAGTGACCTGAGTATCCACAGCGAAGTTACAGCTGAAACCACACAGTGATGTGAAGTTTCAGCAAGAGCAGAAGAGGGAAAAGAGCGAAGGACCAAGCACAGAAACCTGGGGAATGCGGTTACAGCTTCTGGGATGTTACGGGTGCAGCAAAGAGAGGTTTCAGGCACGGAAAGGACAAGGGTCTAAGACAGGTGCTTGAGCAGCTGCAGCAGGTAGAATTCTGGGCCCAGTGCCCATGAGCAGCACCTCCCACAGAAGGCTGGCTGATGGGGTGCACTTGAGTCTGGATATGCAGCCACAGGGGCTTTTCTTCATCGGGAGTTGTAAGGCTGGCGCTGTGCATTCAGCTGCCAGTGAAAACTGCACTTCCTGTTTTAGGATTTCTACAAGTGCAGGGGGCCAGCACAGTGCTCTTGTACAGAATGGACTCCTCCTCCTAAGACAGCATGGCCCTGTACACCTGATGTTGCATTTGCAGTGACTTTCCTCCCTCCAATTCTGTCTCAACAAGTTCAAACAAGTTCAAGTTCTCTGGACTACTAATAAACACCCCTTAGGGAGAATGGCTCAACAGGTTTAACTGAGCCCGTTACATGACTGTTAGCTGTGACAACTTTGAAAGATTTGGGAGTTGGACTATCACTGTTAGAGGTAACTATAGTAACTGATTGGCTTGTATGATCATCCTCTGGTGTCTTTGGGGGTGTGATTCAGGACTATCCCTGATTCCAGGGCTAAGGGTAACTTCACATCTGCCGCATATAGAATTGATTTTGGAGCACCAACTAGAACATCATATGTTCTGCTAAAACGTTTTACTATGCTAATATTCTCAGTTTACAGATGACATGCACTGAGAATAAATGATTTATACCATGGTCACAAAACAAAAGTGGCTGACCTAAAACATGAACCAAAGCCTTTGGATCGAAAGCCAGGTGTCTTTCTAAACCAAGACTGCTTTACTTGGAATGGAGTTGTAGCACAGAGACAGAACTCTTGCCTTACTTGTGTGAGGTGCCCTGGGTTTGCTCCCCAGCACTGGAAAAAAATAAAAAAAGACATTACCTCACTTAGGATAATAGATCAAAATATTGAAAACAATCCATAAGGTACATTAGCTCAGGAGCCACAATTTCTGACAGCTTAAACTGAATTCCACTGCCAGAGCCAAACCCTTGCAGTTGGTAACTGATAAGAGAAAGAGGCTGATGAGCTCACAGTTTTGGAGCCTGAAAACCCCAGGACTGAGGGACCCATGTGTTTGGCCTCTGTGGCTGCATCACAACATGGCAGAGAAAACAGAAAGAGACCTGGCCATGTGTAGGAAGGGTCCCGGGTGTGAGGCTTCCCACTTAGAACTCTGCGAGGCCAGCGCTAAATTCTTCCTAGGATGATCCCTCAGAACCTGGTTACTGTGGACTTCACCTCTTAAAAGTTTGTGCTCCCTCAACCCTGCCACACTGGGACCAGGCTTCCAGCATTAAACCTTCGAGGGACACATCCCAATTTATATGGATACTGCAGCACAGGGAAAGTGGGGGGAAGGAGAAGATGGGGTAAGAATTCTAGAATCAAGTCATTATAGCTTTCATTTTTCTTTTGTCATTGAAGACCGTTTCTATGAGCTATTTTTTTCTTCACCTCAAAATACGAGTTAGAAGAGCGATGACATTGTCAGAGTTCCAGTAATGAATGCCTGTGGAACCACACAGATGATGAAGACATCATCACTACATGTCTTAATCTTGGCAATTTTTAATTTCCTTCCTAAAACGAGAGAGATGGGATTGGCTGAGAGAAGCCTATTCCAGGCTCTCCTATTACTGACCCAGTTAAAGCCAAGAGGACTCACCTTAATTAACTAGTTAAACCTTGCTACATACATCTAGAAACCTACAGCTTGATTCATGCAACTTAGCTTGTTTTGTTAATTTGGCTTCTAAAGTTTAGAGCTATCTTAAACTTCGTAGGTACTCCTTAAAAGCGGAAACAAATGTTAAAACAAATGTAAAAAATCTATTGTCTGGGGGCTGGGAAATATAGCTCAGCGGCACAGCGCCTACCTGGTAAGCGCAAGGTCCTGAGTTTGATTCCTGGTACCAAAAAAAAAAAAACAACAAAAACCAAAAACCAAAAAAATATTGTCTGATGAAGTGGAATTCAGTGTAAGAAAAGAGGTCACAAAGACGATGAAGAAATATGTGACAAAGTACCTTTCATCCTCCTGAAAGTCTGTATATGCTTACTGGTACGAATCATTAAGAGGCAGTCAATTTTTTACTATGCTCATTATAGCCATTTTCAAACAGAAATGTTTGAAATTACACTTAGCATAGAATGTTTTGTAATTACACTTAGCATAAAAAACAGCATTACCCTACTGCAACAAAGAATAATTTAAAGATACTTTATGGTTAAGAACATCCTATTCACTTACAATTCAATTTTTTTTTTTGCCTAACTTTGCTTTTTTGCTTTCTTATGTGCTCTGCCTTGATTTTGTTTTGATCCCTTCATTTATTATTTTTCAATTATAAAAATAATTCTACTGTATTTTATTACATATGTTTATAAGTTTCAAAACTGCTTTAAGGGTGAAGGTAAAGGCTAGAGAGAATTTGGAAACTCCTGTGAGCTAAAGTAAAAAACACAAGCAATGATGTATACCTAGTAATTGTAAAGAAATTTTTTTTTTTTTTTTTTTTTTTTTGCTGTACTGGGGATTGAACTCAGGACCTTGCACTTGCTAGGCAGGCGCTTATTCCACTGAGCTATATCCCCATCCTACCTAGTAATCTTTAAATACTTCCTTCTGTCTTGTACAGTGAAAATGAATATTATTTTTCACTCCTAAATTTAGGCTGTTGAACGTAATTTTTCCAGCTTGAGTATCTTACACGTTCTCCTAAGTTGACTATGTGATTTTCACACATTTTTCAGTGCTGTACCACTGAGCTACATTCCTGGCCCCTTTATGCCTTTAAACTTTGAAACAAGTCTCAATAATCTGCCCACGCTAAACTAGAATTTGACACCCCCAGGCCTCAGCCTCCTGGGATTAGACATGAGTCCTAAACCAAGCTAGAACTCCCAGCATATTTAATCATGATGAAAAATCAATCTTTCAAGAGTTTAAGAAATTCTTTTTAGGCTCAGATGAATTGCCTCCAGTTGCCTGTAGGGCACTGTGAAAGGGGTCAGGTACAATGGCTCCTTCTAATAAAGCACCATGGGCTCCATACGAGCCTACAGCATAAAAAAATAAATAAAAAAGTTAAGACTTAACTTGGAAAGGATTTAGAAAATTAAAAAAAGTGGTCCTTTTCTCTTTTATCCCGCCTCCCCCACTTTTTTTTTTAACTGTATTCTTAGATATCCTGCAATACAAGTTAAAGCAGCTTTCAAAACATATGATTTCTTCAACATTCATAGTGCGCAAAATTCTTTATTTTGATGCTTAAAATAGAATTCTACTTGTTTTTAACACTTTATGATATACATATGCATTAAAGGTGTTACTATTTTTTTTTCTTTTTTGCACTACTTGGGAGAGAAACCAGGGCTTTTGCACTAAGCTGCATCACCAACCCTTTCAACTTTTTTTTTAGTATTTTCAGATAGGTTCTTGCTAAGTTTCCCAGCCCAAGGGGGGGCTTGAGAGATCTTCCTGCCTCAGCCTAACAAAATCAAGCAAAATGCCCCACGTGCTGCTTACCAAGTGATGGCTGTCCCAGGTGGTGTGTCTGGATAGCTCTAAATTGAGTCAAGGGCTAAAAAGCGAAAAAGAACTGGAGGATGGGATTACCCACACATCAACAACTACTGATGTTAGCAGGTTTTATTCTGAGAACAGATCAGAGTTTCCAGGGAGAAGGATGGAGTTACATTTATTGAAATGAAGGGTGTGAGTAAGGATTTAAGTTTACAAATGAGAGGACATATATAGAATTAAAACTGAAGCGGAAGGTAGGCCTAGAGGACTGAAATAATCACAATGTTACTTAGAAATATTCTTATAATAGGTGACAGCCAAAATTTCATTAAGAAGAGTGTCTCCTGAAATCCCCTATATCCTGCGAATCTCCAGGGTCTGGGCACTACTCCAATTTGTCTGTTTTCTCTGTGAAGTTTCTTGTGCTGTCCTTATGCCGAACCACACTATGGTCTTAGAATAGCAGGACCATCTTGTGTTTGTATTCTGTCTACTCATAGTTACACACACACATACACACACACACACACACACACACACACACACACGCATGCACGCACTGTGGGCTTTCAGGAAATATGGAGAAGAGACTGATTTGTCCATTTGTTTCAAGGGGGTAGAACATGTGGCTGTAAGCCTCTTCCTGTAGCTGCCCTGTCTGAGAAAGTCAAGAGCTTGGGATTAGGGCTGGTCATGTGAGGGGTGGTGCTGTCCACCTCAGCATTCTTCACGAGCAAGGGCACCCGGGCAGTTCATTATTACTTCCAGTTCACAGATGAGAAACTGCAAGTCAGCCAGGAGTGGTGGCTCATGCCTGTAATCCCAGTACTTGGGAGGCTGAGGTAGCACTGTTGCAAGTTCAAGACCAGCGTCGGCTACAAAGTAAGCTCAAGGCCAGCCTAAACTGCATAGCAAGACCGGGTCTCAGGAACCAGGGTGCTCAGTACTCCAGGACTGCAGCTCCTCTGTGCTGTTCACACTCAGGATGCCCTAAGCATGAGCAAGAAACTTTGTTCCATGAGACCAGCCATTTCTGTATTTTCTTCGCCAGTTACTGACACAACTTCCATGTTCACCCACGGTCTCTGCGTCTTGGCTTAGCCTGGTTGGCCTTCTAGATTCTGCTTCGGTTTTCCTTTTCCCTACACTGTACCCTATAAGCACTCTGACAATTCTGCCCTCTAACGCTCAGCAAGTATGTCTGTGTCCCTCTGTTTTCCATGACCTCTGTCCTTGTTAGGGTTTTTGGCTTCCCCTCTGCACTGCAGTGCTCAACTCCCGTTTGGTGTCCTTCGCTCTACTCCTTCAGAATGCTTTAGCGTGCGCCCATCCAGAATATAAACCTGGCCGTCTCTCTTCACAGCCTAAAGCTCCTCAGCTGCTGCCTGTTACCTAGAGTAAAGCCTCAGTGTGGCCCACAGGCCCGAGAGCACAGCCCTTTCCAGCCCCGGTCTCCTGTCAGCCCCAGGACGAGGCAGCTCTCAAGCAGCAGCCTACCGTTTGCTGTTGCTTGAGCACACGAGGCTGCTTCACCCCCCGTGTCAATGGTGCTTTCTGGGAGGACTTTGTGATAATGCACTCTGGGCACACTTCGCTCACACCACTTACACAATCTGCAGAAACTGTGTCTTCCTGTGTTGCCCAAGGGTCTACAAGCCTTGCTGAGCCCAACAACATCACCCTTCTGTCTCCAGGGCCTGGCACAGCCATGGGCAAAGGAGGCTGCAGATGCCTGCCAGAAGCACTGACTTGTGAGATCCCTAAGAGCTGGGCCTGCCTGGGTGGGGAACAGATAGGGATAAGGGCTATGGAGTGGCGAGAATGAGAGCAGCTTTGTTCAGTCAGAATGGAGCTGAACACTGAGGAGGAGGTCTGAACGGGGTGCGGGAGGCTGCACGGGCAGAGCAGTACCAGCGAGGGCCTGCAGGCCTAAGAGGGTACGGCCCACGAACTCTGCAGTGCCCAGTCTTCCTTTTCTGGAATGTCCATAATAACAGACACATAATATAATGGTTTTTCTTCAAATTCTTGTTCCCTGAATTTTTCTAGGTAACATGTATGAATTTCATGCAAAAATTCAAAGAATTGCAATCCTTGGTATAAATGGGTTAACCAACTGTTAATGGCTGGGCGCGGGGGCACATGTCTGCTATTCTGGCTACTGGGGAGGCTGAGGAAGGACGAGTGGAAGATTGAGACCAGCCTGGGAAACTGAGTAAGGCTCTGTCTCAAACCAAAAACAAAATGCACAAGAACTGAGGATCCAGCTCAGTGTAAGGCCCTGAATTTAATCCCCAGGACTGAAAACCTAGCTGCTCCCCTTCAAAGAAAAGCAGCACAGCTATACATGATGGCGGGACAGGATGCATGTGTGAGGCTTGCTGGAGTGCAGATGCAGAGCAGACAGGGCCTGTGGAGGGGAACTGCAATCTATTTCATTACTGCGATTACTTTAGGCATCACCATTTTCAGTTTCAAAATTTGCTTTTGTCTGCTTTTCACTGCTTCCCCAGCACGAGCTGTGAGTTCTGATAGCCCCACTCTTCTCCGTACGCCTTGGGCTCCTTACCATCCTGTAAATGTAGTGCCTGCCTCAGAGGGCTGTTGGCAAAAGTAAATGTACATAAATGCAACGCAGTAGCAGTCTACAGAAGTGGGCAGTGGATGTGGCTATCACGGATACGCCACCAGGGACAAATAACTGCTGAGACTGGGGGGCAGGGGGAGCCTATCCTTGAAATCCAAAGCGCGTGGCCTTCACGCAAGGTAAAAAGCTTCGTAACAGGCAGGATATTGGGATAACAAATTGGGCTTGAAGGCATATACTCAATTACCTGACCAATTACTTACTTTTTTGTGGTGCTGGGGACTGAATCCGGGACACTCTACCACGGAGGTACATCCCCCCCATCCTTTAGCTTTTGTTTCCAGACAGGGTCTTGTTAAGCTGCCCAGGTGAGCCCCGAACTTGCAATCCTCCTTCCTCAGTCTCCCTCAGCGCTAGGATTACAGGGGTGCGCCACTACGCCTGGCCTGACCTTACTTTTTCAACCGAAGTTACATTACAGTCGCTTATATTCCAATGAAGTACGGCCTTGAATGAGTTTCTGCAGTTTACTCCTGTTGATTTTTTCACCTGAAAAAATTTCACCTTGCCGGCTTATAAATCACTTCCCAATGAAACTTTGCAAGTGGAAGGGTCCTTAAGAGATTGTCCATTTTACAAATCAGAAAGCTTGCAGAGGGTGAGCGACTAATCCAAGGTGACACATTCTGAGGGCTGCGCCCGGTCCTTCCTGCACTGCTCTCATCTGTACTCTGTCCTTGTCACTGTGCCTTCAGCGGTGAGCTGTGTGCTGATCCCGGGTCTACTTACTCTGATTGAATTAAAAGTGACAAAATATCCCCCAGACGGGGGAACAGGACAGGTGTCCTCTTCTTTTTCACGTGCATATTTTGCGTGCTTCCTCAACTCCTGTTGTCAGAAGTAATTGCTAAAATTTTATCAGTATGCTAACTTTGTACCCTTTATCTTCCAAAGCCAGCCAGTCAGTACAATCATGGTTTCTCATAAATGTTTCTTTTAATCATTTGATTATATAATCTCATTGGTATGGCCTAGGTGCTGTTGTAAAATTTATAGGGTGGGTACATTTTCTGAGCAGGTTTCTATAAGTTATGACAATCACTGCTAGGTGGTAGGCTTCATGTTTCCCTACTGGGGCGGCACAGGGCTTGCCAGCTCACACGCCTAGAGGAGAGGCGCTACCTAACCAGGTGTTTCCAGGGGTAGGCTCCGTGCTTCCCATACCCATGCGTGGCCTAACCAGTCACCTAAAGTGAGGCCTGGTGTTAAGAGATGAGTTGGTTCAACCAGATTCCTGTTATTGGGAATATGGCTCAAATTCAGGGAGGATTCGGGTAGTAAAGATACCAAATCTGAGAAATGCAGGAATAGAATCCATATGATAGATGTAGAAACGATGGGCCAGAAGTTATAAGGAAGCAGAGTATGTGATGCAGAAGCTCTGTGGAGAGACAAAGCACATACAAAGGAAGAATCAGGGCCTCAACAGGACGACGGGGCAGCAGGGAAATGGTGGGCTGCAGTTAGGATGCAAGTTTATTGCATGAGCAGTTACACTGGTATATGTTTCATATGTTACTTTCTCACGTAGTTCTTCACTAATAGGTATAATTTTTACATTTATTGTCCATTAGAAAGAAAAAAGCGTTTAGACTCACTCTCCTGCTAAGGTTTTACAGGCAGGGTCCCTGTCTTGGGCGTCAGGACCGATTCAGCTCCAGGAAATTTGTGAAACTATTTTTCCTTTCACCGGTACTTGTGTATCCACCCGGGGAACCCATCCCCAAAGTAGAATGACTTGATTCTTGCAACCAAAACGACTAATTAAAATACCTGGGAAATGAAAGGGCGCGCTCCAGCAAGCTTTCAGCTTTGCGGTCATGTGCTACTGGCTGGCCATTACTGCTCAAAACTCTTGCAATCATGGGGAGTTGCACATGAAACACACTCGTGGGCCTATCTTAAATATTTGCAGCTTTCATCCCCCCCGCTACCTCACACAAACCTGACAGCGATCAACGCTACTAAAGCATGAATCAGGTACCCACGTGGGTAGAACACGTCCTAAAGGGTCGAACCGCTTCCTCGCTAATCTGAAGGGCAGGACTCCGGCTCCTGCACCCTTACGTTGACACCTAAGGTCCACACTGGCTGGCACCGCTTGCTTTGGTGGCGGGGCCCGGGTCACTGCTCCTAGACCCCGGCGCCCGCCAGGGCTCCCCGCCCCGGGGACATCCCGGGCGGCCCGTGCCCGCGCTCCCCGGTCCCGCCGCCCGCCCGGTCACCTGTAGTTGTAGGAGCTGAAACGCTTGCTCTCTCTCAGCATCGCCCGGTACAGATCTAACACTTGTGCGCGGCTGGAGGCTGCCATTTTGGAAAACAAGAAAACCAGAAAAACAACCCAAAAGGGTCCTCTTCGCGGAGGTCCCGAGTTTGACTCAACCCAAATTTCAGCCTCTGCAAAAACCACGTACGAAAAAGCACGCGGCGGCCCGGACGGGCTCGGGGCAGCCCTCGGCGGGTGCGCGCCGACTCGCTAGGCGCTCCGCGTCCCGCGCACTGGGAGGCGGCGCAGGCGGGGCCGCGGGCAGCGAGGGGGCGGCGCGCGGGGAGGGGGCCGGGCTGCACCCTGGGCTCAAGGCCTGGGGCTGCCTCTGGCCCTGGACCACGCTCCTGGAGGGTGGGTGCGGGAGTGAAACTCGGAGGCCCGAGAGCTGAAAGCCGGTAGCCGGGTCACCCGGCGTCCCCCAGGACCGCCCAGGGGCGTGGCGCAGACATTTCGGTCAGAAGCGTGGCCCCGGGTTGCACTGGCCCGTGGCCGCGTTGCCCAGGTTACCGAGCGCGCGCCGCTCCGTCGCTCCGCCCACGATGACCCGCTCCCGCCGGCTGTGGCTGCCCTCGGTATTGCCTGAGAGACCGTGTGCTATGTGGCGGGCGATTACTTTGGCAGAGCCTCCTAGGCGGGTTTTGATTTTGGGAACTTACTCTATGCTAAGGGATACGACGCCCTGGGCGGTGAGGCGGAAGACTAGTGGTTTTCTGGTGCTCAGGCTTGCTCAGGGCGACTAGCTGAGGGGTCTCCGTGGCGGGTCCTGCTGGCTGTAACATGGCAGCGCCCAGTAGGCACGGTTCCTGCTGAAGTGGGAGATTAGGTTTCTTAACTGTAAGCGGGCAAACTTGCTGCACTTCTAATTTTGAGCATCCTGAGTCTAGGTTTCTCGGGAGAGTGGCGGGTGAGTGGGGGCCTTGCTGCAGTGTGGGAGCTCTGACTCAGATTGTTGGTGTGGTAGCAAGTTTTGCACTATGGCTGTGAATCTTCGCCATTTCCGGATTATTCCTTGAGGCTTTTGAGGTTTCACTTGTGAATCAAGAGTCTCTAGAGTTTTGTAGTCTGCTAAGTGCGTAAAAAAAGCAGAAACTTGGGCTATAGACGTTGTGATAAATTGCGGAGACTTTTAGGGCCTTAAGGACTCTGGGGATCCTTTCAAACCGAAGAGCAGCTCTTCCTTAGATTTTCTTGGAAGGCTTCCTTGAATCAGCGTCCGATATTGGTGGGAATTTTCTCGTTCTGGACTTTGAGGGTGGGAGTGGACGCAGAGAAGCCTCAGCTGGTTCTGACTACTGTGTTTTGAAAGCACATCTTTATGGAATATTTTTGGAATCTTTTTGTAAGCTACGTCGGGAAGCGCCACAGCTTTTTGCCCCCAAACAGCGAGGAGTAAGTTTATACGCCCAAAACAAGTTCGCGGTAACGTGTATTTTCATCTCTTGGTATATCTGGTTTTGAGACCATATTTGTTCTATGTTGAAGCAACTGCATCTCTTGAGAACTTTAAGGGCGGGAAATACTTCTCTGACCTTACCCTGCTTTAGTGTACTTGCGTCCCCACTTCTTTGCATCCAAATACACTTATTACGATGCAATGGCATTAGAACAGAAGTATCGAAGAGAAAATGCTTTTATAAAAATCCTCTTAGGCCTATTGTCTGATATCTTTAAGATCCGCATCTGTGACTCTCAAAATAGACTTTTTAAAAACAGGGTAGCAGGACTTCTGCTATTCTTGCCGGTTGGCCGAGTCGTTGCCTCAGGTTTATTGGAAAGGCTTTTAATATTTTGAGTTTTCTTTTGAGATTTCTTAGAAGATCCATGATTAAGGGAATTGCACATTGCTATGGAGTAAGTTCCAGAGCTCTTTTCTTAAAATGTTACAGTATAAAATGACGTTTCATATGGGGAAACTGCAACGTTAATGCAAGTTAAAGTAGAGAAAATTATCTAAATGAGAATAGAATGAAAATGATTTCGACCTGTTTAAAAAGAACTGCAGCTAGGTGTGGTGGTGAATGATCTCCGGAGGTTCGAGGCCATCCTGGGCTACACAGTGAATTCAAGGCCACTCTGAACTATATATTGTGAGACCGTGCCTCAAAAACCAGAACAAAGCAAAAACAGTGGGGTCTTTCTTTTCTTTCTTTCTTTGGCTTTGGCTTACATTTTGAAAGTAAAATTGGCATAATTACTGTACACAATTGCTTACGTCTGTCTAATTTATTAAGGAATTTAATCATTAATCTTATGCATCTTAATAACTTTACTGTAATCAAGTAAAATACATAATAGCAAATAATTTAAACTTTATGTGTTTATGAAAATTTTATTTGACTACAATAAAGTAACAGTGATAAGCTAAGAGTCTCTAGATACTAGCACTTACACTTTAAAATGTAAGTTTTCTTATTCACTTATCTATAGCTCAACTGTCTACAGTTCTTTACCTGTGTAAAAGCATGCATTACTTTGTATCAAAATTAGGGATGTGACTGAGCACAGAAATTTCTCTTACTTTAGTAAGTAGTATAACAATTTACTGTCCTTAGGCTTAAGTATTAGTAATAAGTTCGGAAAATCTTCTATAGCAGAAGGAACTTATTATTCAGAACATAGATCTAAATCCTTTTCTTTTTTCAGTACTGGGGTTTGAACCCAGGCTTCACACTGTTTTTTTTTTTTTTTTTTTTTTTTTCGGTACTGGGGATCGAACTCAAGACCCTGCGCTTGCTAGGCAAGCGCTTATTCCACTGAGCTATATCCCCAGCCCCCAGGCTTCACACTGAACTACATTTTCCCTTCCCTCATTTTTATTTTGCTTTGTGGCAGAGTCCCACTGAGTTGCTAAATTGGCCTGGCTGGGCTTGAACTTTGTGTTCTGCTGCCTCAGCCTCCCTGCGATTATAGGCATGCATTACCATGCATTACCACACATTAAATTCTCTGGTGGAGCTGTGTAGCTTGAGTTGATCCATCCAGGTATATAGCCTGGCTGGATCTAAGTCTTTGTTATACATTTCATTTGTTTTTACTGATGCTTTATTCAAATAGAAAATGGAAGTGGAAAATACCATAGAATCAACTAAATGATTTACACAGACAAACAGGTTGAAACTCTTCTTCATTCATTCAACACTTACTATTTCCTATGTGCCACGTAATGTATAGGATAATATAATTACAGTGAGGAGACCTCTGCCCCAAAAGTCCTCTAGGGCAGCAGATAAACAAAGCAATACTTTAGTTTTGATTGCTGCTGTGATTGACATAGTATTACCAAATACTAGCAGAGCACAGAGAGGGCTATGCAACAGTGACTTTGACTTGGGGAAGACTTTCCATCATAGAAGATAATTCCAGAATGAGGGGTAAGATTCGTTGATGAATGGGGTAAGTTCGAGGTTGCAGTGTGTATTTAAGGCGCAGAAGTGTGTTTAACTATCTGTTTAGATAGCTCCCAGTGCTTCAAACTAGTGGGATGTAGGAAGAGAGGGACCGCGTATCACACTGTGCTTCATATGTACAGCTTTCTTTTTAGACGCTTCCTTTCTATTTGAAATAAGTTATTCTTCGCCTGTGTGCTGGCTAAGTTTAAGTCCAGTAGAATTTACAGGTGAGCTATTGAAATGGAGGTTAGTTATCTAGGAGTTGATAGGCTTTTTTTTCAAACCATGATTTCGAATTTTATATTCCAGGAGCACTGAAATTTTCATTCTTTATCTGTGTGTGCCACATGCAGCTTCGCGGCCTGGTACTTCAAGTCACAGTTCTTGTGGAAACCTGAGGGCTGTAAAGCAGACACAGATCCTGTTTTCCAGGACTTTGCAGTTGGCATGCATTTGTAGATAATTACAGTATGGGATGGGGATTCAGAGTGCTACGGGGAAGGGCTGGGCCAGTGACGAGGGCTCAGTGCAGAGAAAGCATTTGTTCCTCTGGGATACCCAGGCTGCACCTCAGACCAAGTCAGCATGTGTGCTTTGAGTTCCCCGGTGAGTGTGTATAGCTACGGTTGAGAAGCGTTGATCACAGTGTTTTAAGGGGCTTTGGCAGGGTGTAGTGTTTGTGTTTGGGCGAGGATGTGGGTTTGAGCTGAGCCTGAGAACAGTTGAAGGATCTGGGCCTATGAGGTGATGATAAAGGGGTAGTTCTGGAAGAAGGACTGTCCTTCAGCTGGGACAGGGAAGAAGAGCAGCCCCTGAGTGAGGGCCAGGGAGCAGACAGTCACAGCACAGAGAACGGCCCAGCGGGGCTGTGTCTAGAATTGGGAAGTGGAGGCGTGTGCTGAGCGATCTCGGGGATAGGGAAGAGTTTAGCTCTCCTGGGTTAGGCACATACAGAGTGCAGCCCTCACATCATCTCAGCTAATCCTTCAGTGACCTGAGGCGCAAGCTGGTACTTTGTTTAATGAAAGGACGTGTGAGAGGTTAGGTTATTCAGCCATAGTCAGAGACTGGGAAATGCTTGGGGTGACATTGGCCCAGGATGTGATAAATGCTTCACTGTGTTGCCCCACTGATTCACAGATGGTCTTCCGTGCCAGGATTTGACATTCATTAATTTTTCTTGGATAATGTGAGTAAGTTTTAGTCATATTTGAATTTTAATTTACTTGACTTCTCACTTATTTGTAAAACTAACTGGTGTGTATAAGAAATACTATAAATATGCAGAGACTCTCATGTTGATTTTTATACTAGCTTTTTAGTCTTTTAAGATAAATCTACATTTTCTTATATTAACATCTCTTTGAAAAGGCTCACTGCCTTTTTTAAGTGGTCTATTTCTGTGTGTAAGAAACATTCCCTCTTTGGGTTTTCTGAGATTCTGTATTTCTGTAGAAACTTACCAAATAGATTCAAGAAAATCTATTCTCTGTTTTCAGGTATTGAGAAAGCCATGATACGTTACATCTAGATATTGTAGCTTCAGCTATTGGGTTCCCTTCCTTGTGGGAAAGAACAGTGAAATTGACAATTGATTTGGGGAAATTATGCTGTGTACCTCAGTTCTAGAGGAATTTTTGTTAAGAGCAATTCTCTTTTAAAGAAAGAAACCATCATTTCCTACCACAAGCCTCCACCAACATGAGAACTCTTTCCCACTGTATTTATGGTAATACCCTGTTGTAATTCATCTTTGTCCTTTTCTTGTGAGTCATAACTACTGTATTATGTTTTTATATGATCCATATATTTAGAATGAGTTGTTAATGAAACTAACTGTGATAAGAATGATAACTATTATGTAGAGTTTATTTTTCGGGAGCTGTGCTGTGCCCTTTGCTGCCATCCCATTGTTTATAAACATCACTTTGAAGCTGGTCTGTTCTTCGGTGTTCCCTAAACACTCCTGGACTGAGGGCTTGGTCTTCAGTGTGGGGGGTGCTCAGAGGTGGGGTGAGGCGGGTCACTGGGAGCATGGCTCTGAATGGTTGGGGTACCTTTACATCCCGCCCCTTCCTCTCAGGCTCTTTCCCCTCTGCTCGACTTCCTGGCTGCCATGAGGTGAGCTGCTTCCCTCTGCCACACCTTCCTGCCGTGGTACTCTGCCTTGGAGCCAGCTGACCGTGAACTGAACACCTGAAAACGTGAGACAGAGCAGACCTTTTCTCTTCGAAGTGGTGGTATCCCAGCGATGAAAAAGCGACTGATACAAGTGGGGGTCATGGCTGCCATCTCGTTCCTTCGGATGAGTTGGCTGTGTGTAGTAAACACTCAGGTTTACAGTATTCACTCTGCTTAGATTTTGTTAATGACTGGAGGAAAAGCGGGTTAGTATTTAAGATAGGCAATACTTACCACTCTGACATTAATTGATTTCTTGGAAGTTGGTACATCTTTGAAACGGTACCTAGGAGACGAGCCAGGCATGGTAGTCCTGTCTTGTTCTGGGGGACGCCATGTCACTTCCCTCCCCCGCGTGACTGTGTTTACCTGCGTGCAGTGCAGGCTGCATGCAGGTGACTTCCCTCAATTGGCTTTCAGTTTAATTAGTGAGTCTGGTCCAGGATGTGTAGTATCTTCATGAAAGCAGCAGCTGATGGCAGACTAGCGTTACTTGTCATCATTGGCCGTGGCTGAGCTCAGAAAGAGGAGCTGTGACACCATGGGGCTAAGATAGCTGAGGCCTGCGTGACTCCAGAGGAAAATTCCTTCCCAGAATTGGCTGCAAAGCAGGTTACTCACTAAGTGTAACCTAAATCTGGCTGTTCTTGTCCCTTCTGCAAGAATGCCTTGTTTGCTCTGTTACACGCCTTGCCTGCCTCGCCACTTGTCTAGCACATCCAGCTGCAATCTCACCATTTTCCTCAATGGATAAATGTTGAGTTTCTGGCTGCCTCATGGTCTTTTGTTCCCCGCCAATAACCGGGTCTCTGCTGCACCCATATTTTGTCTTCTGCTCATCCCCTGTGTGCCATAACTCAAGGCAGGAGATTGGAGTCCACTGCTGGGGTCTCCGATAGTTTGTTATCTCAGTACTCTGGAGGCTGAGGCAGAAGGATTGCTGTGAGTTTGAGTTTAGCTTGGGCTACATAGTGAGTTCAAGGGCAGCCTGGGTTACATAGTGAGACCCTGTCTCCAGGATAAAAGAAATACTGGAGATTGTTATTAACAATAGAAGCTATACATAAAATTCATAATGTCTTTGCCATTACAGTGAGTACTTTTATGTGATTTAATATTTTATGACTTTTTAATGTAAAAATTTATTTGCTGAGCACAGCAGAAGCAATTCAGCGTGGCAGACCTGTAATCTGTAAGTGTAATTGTGAGCTTGTGTTAATTAATAACATTCAAGAGTAATAAGAGCCTGGCTGTGTGAAATGGATTACAGTAATATTGGCAGACAGTACAACAGAATTAGCTTCAGCTAATGAGGATAAGAGTATTATCTTCATAAAAATACCTGGAATCCTGGATTCCAGAGGAGAGTGAAATAGAGAAATCATGAAATAGAAGAAGTCATAGCAGGCAGCATTGACATTTTTAATATAAGGACATTGTGTTAGTTTTTGTTAGTATAACAAAACATCTATAATAATAAAGTTGTAGAGAGGAAAAGTTTATTCTGGCTCATAACTCTAGAATTCCACTTTCTGACTCACTGGCCCCAGTCCCTAGGTTTGTGCTTGTGGAGCACCTTGTGGGAGCGTGTGGTGGTAGAATCAAATCATTCGCCTCATGGTCGGAACTTAAAACGATAGGAATCTCTCTTGGGGCCACAACTCCAATGACCTGACACCTCTTACTTCTACCAGCTACTCTTACCAATAGCAGTGGAACCCTTAAGAGGTTCCACTATCTCTCAGTAACAGTAAGCAAGCTGGAGACACAGGGCCCTTTCAGGCACATTCCAGGTCCAGAGTGTAACAGACATGCTGGTGCATTTCAAGTCTTTGAGCACTTTGAAAACAAGTTTTTGTATTTAAGCATTTGTAACTTTAACCATTGTGAATCTCATCTGTACCATTGGCTTTTGGGTGCTGTGAAAGATGGCTATGAGGATAATTGCAAAATAGTTCTTCAAACAATCCTCCACTCCCATGCTGCTTTTTAAAGCTTCCAAGTAAACTGTCCTGGATTGGTTCATTTTGGAATGTGCACAGGATTCATAAGAGCTAGTGAAACAGAATCATTTTTGTTTCCTTTTTTGAGACAAAGTCCCACTGTGCAGCTCAGGCTGGTCTTAAACTCAAGGTATGGCCCAAGCTGGCCTTCAGTTTGCGGTGATCCTTGTGCCCCGCCTCTTGAGTGCAGTGATTATAGGCATGTGCAGGAATTATAGGCTGGCTTCCAAGCTGAGTTTTTTTTTTTTTTTGTTAGCGGTACTGGGGATTGAACTCAGGACCTTGCACTTGCCAGGCAGGCACTTATTCCACTGAGCTATATCCCCAGCCCCCAAGCTGAATGTTGATGCCCCTCTGCTAAGAACTTTGCAAAGGAGATTCCATGGGTGCCTGGTTGCAGTGTTTCCTAAATGTACTTTCCTTTGAAAGGGATTTGAAAATGTGTGTTCATTAGATCACTGGTCCCTGGTATATTCTTTAGACATATATAAATTACTGTTATCACATGGTAGCCTGTAACGCCTGTGCTATCCTTCCTCCTCAAAACTTTTAACACTTTCAGGATAGGTCTCAGGACAGTCTTAGCACAGCTATGAGACCTGAGCATGGACTCTGTCCACTCTGCTGCCCCCCATAGCATACCTTGTTCTTCACTTGCACATTTTCATTTCTCTAGTACATCTTTCTCCTCTACTCTGGGGACCTGTGCAAATGCAAATCCAGCTGCCTGGAATGCTCTTCCTTCCCCTCCTAATTATTCTTGATGTCTCAGTTTAAGAGCTACTTCCTTGAAGATACCTTATTTTTAACTTGAGCAATCTTCCTCATTTATACTCCTTACTACTGTGAGTTGCTCTTCACCTGAGATAGACTGAATTTTCCTCTTGAGTGCTAGGAAACTTGGATCAAATGGATTTAAGCCATTATATGGCTTTGTAGTCGCTCCCATGTCAGGACAGTGCAGAAACCAGATGGGCTTAAGTGTTGGTTGCTTTGAGTGGTGTCACGAAAGACCTGGTTTTGTTCCCTTCTCCATCTTATTTTCTCCAATGTCAGCTTCTTCCTTAGGCTGGCATTCTCTTTTGATTGTGGAATGTTGCCAACAATTCTGGGGTGCTTGTTTCCAGAACCTCAAAAGAGTGAGTGCACTTCTGCACCCAGAGGGCCTGCCAGCCCTTTCCATTCACCCCTCCTGCCCTCACTGAGTTGCACGTTCCCCCATCTCTGAAGCAGAGTCTATGGCCAGGAGAGAGCGTGGTGACTGTAGGCAGAGTCAGATGCCCAGCTCCTAGGGGAGGTGCTAAGTTGGGAAAGGTGGGGGTGGGTCTGGAGACATGAGGTATACACATTACCAAGAAGGGGGATTGGTTCTTGGAAAAGGTGCTAGAAGAATCTTGCCAGAGTTACACATTTTTATGTCATTATTTAATATTTTTTTCTGATATCAGGCTGTATATTTCTTGAGAACAGGGATTGAATCTGTTTTTGATTATTGTTTCCCTAGGCGTTGGCGCATAGTGGAGAAACATTGAATATTAATTGTTACACTCGATCTTAGCCAAAAGGCTGAAAAACGATGAATATCAATTGTTGAGTGAATCGAGTAATCACATAAATTCTATGTACCTCACTTGTAAAAATTAGTGGGTGATTTTGGCAGGTAGTGCTAATTGCCTCTTCATTAACCGTACTTCTTCCTCGCTGTCAGAATTCTTGATTTGTTTGAGTGGTTGGGTCTGGTTCCTGAAAATGAATTTTTATGGTCTTGGGGAAATTTGGGGATTCAATCTCCTCTTTACCAGATACTTGGTTCTAATGACCAGGGGTAACCACAAGATATAAACCTATCTACTGAGACAAAGGGGAGTTGGCTGCAAGGTTGCTGGGAAAGATTTTGCTTTCTGTTAAAACCTATTAAACATGATGGTGCATGTCTGTCATCTCAGCAATTTGGAAGGCTAAGGCATGAGGATCATAAGTTCAAGTCCTGCCTGGGCAAAACTCAGTGAGCAACTGTTTAAAGTAAAAAAAAAAAAAAAAAAAAAAAAAGGGATAGAGATGTAGCTTAGTGGCAGAGACCACCTGGGTTTGATCCTTAGTACCATACCGAACAAAAAAAAAGTTTTTGTTGGTTGATGGTGGCTCTTCTTTCCTGCTCGGAATACTGGTGTGGCCACTGCTTGAATGAAACATGAATGCAAAGAAGAGGCTGAGGCTGAACAGAAGAGTCCAACCTAGTGTGGGCTTTGCTGAGCCTTGAATGAGCCCTGGGACTGCATATGGTACTGCTGGAATTCTTGTGCTGACATGTCTTTCTGACTACAGCCAGGATTAGTTGGACTTCCTGCTACTTACAGTTCAACAAAAAATAAAGTAGAGCTTTTCTACGTTAGCACTGTTAAAAGTTTCTATTTGAAATTTGCTCCTACATAATTTAAGGTTGTGATGGTGCACTTCTGTAAGCCCAGCACTTTGGCAGGCTGAGACAGGAGGATGGAAAGTGTGAGCCCAGTCCAGGCAACTTAGTGACTTCATTAGACCCTGTCTCAAAATTAAAATAAATAACAAAAGGGCTAGGGATGCAGTTCAGTGCGAAGAATCTGGGTTCAAGCTACAGTACCATGGACAAACAAAAACAAAAACAAAAAACCCAGAACTATTTTCCTTGCTAATTGTGACACTTTGGCTATTTTTGTGTATTTATTTATTTACAGAAATTTGTTATATGTGTATAGACCAAGCTGTTACTCACTTTCAGATGTTAGTGCTCAAAGGCCCCACCCTTGAATAATCAGTCATCTTCATTCAACTCATGATCACTCAGCCTAAATGTTACTCTCAGTGTAATGTTCCTGGCCCAGCTTAAATTACATCCTCCTGATTTTATTATTTCATTTAACATTTTATTCTTTACCTTTTATAATTTAAAATTATATATCTGCATAATGATGGGCTATTGGTAGCAACATAGCAGACTCTGAAGAATGATGGTATTTATTTGGGAATAAGCAGCCAGCATTTCAATGCAGAATACACACGCCATAGAACGCAGGAGTATATTTGAACATGAGATAAAGTGAGAAAGTTAAAGACACAATAAAAATTGCATACGTTATTTTGAAAGAATAATCCTTGGCTCAGGGTAACGACAAGGATGGCACCAGGGCTAAGCCAAACAGCCTCTGGACAGATGTCCTTGCAGAGTACTCTGTATGAGTTTAGGGTTTGGGCAGTCTCATGATAACTCTTGGTATTGGACATGTGTGCATGAAGCCCTCTGCTGTATAACTTCCTGGTTTTATGAATTTATTTTAGTTTTTGTATGAGCTCAACAGATCAGTTCTAGTTTGATTCTGTTAAGGTTCACGTTGGTTTGGTGTTCATTTCTCCCCCAGAGAGCCAGGTGCAAGAGGGCGGGTCTGTATCTGTTTTATTCATCACCATAAGCATGGTGCCCAGGAGGTAAACATTTGTTGACTGATTGAAACAAAATACTGTAAGCCCAAAATCTTTAGATGGTTCCATCAGCACCAGTGATTTTAGGTAACACAAAATGTTTTGCTACAGCACAGATTTTGTTGCATTTGTTCCAATTACGCTGTTCCCTGTTGGTCAGGATTTAGGTTTAGATTTTATATTCTTAGAACTGAATTTTTTTTGTCTCAGTGGAAAATATAATGGAGTAGCAATGTCAGCATATTAACTCAGCAAGTATCATTTCAGTTTCTTTAGAAGAGTGATACATATTTTAAACACTCTTATGTTATGATTGATTCTCCTAGAATTTTGCCTTAAAACTTGCTTTATTGGCACTATTTTTATAATTTGAAGTGAAAGAGGTATTTGAAGTGAAAATGTATTTTATGCTTTTGGGTAATGCTGGAAGCATGGAAATGATTATCATAGCAGATTATTGTGCTTGGTTACTAGACACATTATTTAGAATTGGATTTGGAATCTGTTTTTCTCTGTAAAAAAGTAATCTCTGGAGGGGTAGTATGAATTATTGACACAAGTTTTTGACTTGGAGATACTTTTAAATACATTTTTTAGTTTCAGTAGCTGAGCTATACTTCTAGATTGTTGATACTAGTTTTACTGTATTTAGGGGGACTTATTTGTGCATTTTTGAAATAATTGTTAACACTGCATGAATGTGATAGTAAGGGAGAAAACTGGACTAGGAGTTTGTTCATTTGGTTGCATTTCATAGATGTATCACAGGTTTTCTATACCATTTGAGATAAGTCACTTAGGATTCATGTGATTATTGATTCACATAAATCAGGATACTATTGAGATCAGTGAAATTTGAGTGCTATTTAATAATTATGTTGGGACAACAGGCATAAAACTGGATTGTTTTGGGGGCATTGAAACATCCAGTCACCTAATTTGATACACTGATCTGTAATGACTGTGTTAATCTGCATACCCTTGTGTCTTGGCGCCTTACAAAATTAGGAAGACCTCTACTTCCATGACAAGACCATGGATTGTTTTGTTTCCAAAGAAATAGAAGTTGCAAGACCTGAAGGCTCATAAGTGGTTTCACTTCCCTTTTATTTCCTGTGGAATGGCTGTGTCCTTGCCATCCTCTGCCCATAGGTGTGATTCTCCAGTGGTCTGGATTGTTTTGGGTCCCCAGATCTCTGTGGCTCCATGGGTGGCAGGAGCGTAGGGGTGAGGGGTGCACCAAAAGGGTGTTCATCGGGGTCGAAGTCCCTAAACCTACCTCATTTATCATGGCACCAAATACAGAAATGTGGGTGCGTGGTTCTATCTGATTACAGTCTTATTTTATATTTTTTGGGAGTCTAAAAAGAAAGCTTCTGAATATTAATAGGAACATTAATAAAGCAATGAGGCTTTCAGTGCTGGTGCCCCTTAGGAGGGAAATTGCAGACTTTTCAGGTCTTTTTTTTCCCTGTGGGTCTGCAGCCTGTGTTTTGTAAAGGGTATCTGGTCTTGCCTTTCTTAGGTTAAGACAGCTATTGTGTGTTAACTCATTCTGCCTCCCATAAAAGGGAGAAATAGGTCAGTGTTAGCAAGATGTGACTTTAAGCCTCATGTGGGAATTGTTTGATGATCACAGATAATGCATACTCAGCTCCTGTCTTCCAAACAGTTTTTAATTTATTGCCAGGCATTGCAAAGGACATCAGACATACTTTTATAGTTGGATCTCATACTAACTAAATGAAGTAGATTGTAATCTATATTTAAAAAAAAATCCAATGAAAACAACCCCTCCCCAGTCCTGCAGCTTAGAGTGTTTAAATAGCCTCCATTCACCTGGCAGATTTGATATTGGACCAAGGACTTTTTTTTTTTGGTACTGGGAATTGAACTCATGACCTCGTGCTTGCCAGATAAGCACCGTGCCACTGAGCTAAAGCCCCAGCCCATCTAGGACTTTTTGATGCTAAAATCTTTGCTTGATATATGAAGGCTAAAAACAGCCTTAATAGTAGTATTCATGGATGTCCATAATATCCATGGATATCCATAATATCCAAGTAGCATCTTTCAGAATGAGTATGCATTTTTACCTCTGGGTATACATTCATGTTACACATTCATTGTCAAGCATTTGGTTGTCCGAATGTTGAGTTTTTCTACATTCTCCTTGGCTTTGTGCTTAAAAAAATACGATTTGTATATAGGTGCTTAATATGATTGTAATGAGTGGTCATTTACTTTGCAAACAGTGCACCTTTGTACTTGACCAATCATTTGATAAAAAATTTGATGGAACTTGAGCTTTAGTTTTTTAATTTTTGTTAAAACTCCTCCCCTAACCCTTTTTGAACTTCAGATTTATTATTATTTTTTTTTAAAGTATCTATTTTGTAGGTTCTGCAAGTTTAGATGGAGTATGAATTTTAAAAGGGTGTTCATTGTCCTGACAGCTCCATCAGTTACAGCTGTCGTTGTCAACCAGCATGCGACATAGTCATAGCAGCCGCAGAAAGAAGGGTTGTGAATCCCCGTGTGTCCCCAGTGTCGCTTATATATTAAATGCAGTTTACAGCACATGTATGTCCTCCCACTTGTCAAACACATTCCGGTAGTGCAGTGATGGTAAAATACGCAGTGGTTAAATGCTTCTGTGACTCATTAATGCTTTCCAGTAACAGAATTGCACAGTGGATATTGAAAGTACATATCTGAGCTTGGTGGAGAGGGTTGGGTAATTTTTCAAAGTTAAAACTTATTCTGAGAGAACACTTTGGGAACTCCTGGTGAGGTAATAAGCAGTCCTGGCTGTTTTTCCCTTGGACCCCACATACTTCCTGTCTCCTGTTGCTATAGAGCTTATTCTAACCCCTCCCTTCCCCCCCCGTGTGGTAAAAGCATGTCCTCATCAATTTATACATGCTCTCCTGGTGAAGTCATCTTTGGCTCCCACCCCTTTGTAGATACAAACAATCAATAAAGTTTATTTTACGTCTAATGTAGATCCATTGTTGTTCATATGTTGAATAACTTATAAGTAGAGAGGTGCTGAAATAAATTATTCAAGTGACTACACTTTGTATCAGATCCAATAAATACTTGCTAATTGGTCAATAATTCAATGGAATATACCACTCAAGGCTATAAGTTCATGATTTACTCATGTCCCTTGGTTTTCTTACTTCTTTGCCCCTCAAAATTAGACTTCTTTCCTGCTGCAGGATTCTTATATTTGAAACTGAGTAATGCAGGCTTTGAAATGTGTATTTCTATTTTGATAGCTCAGCCATGTTTCTGTGTCACCCTTCTGACATTCTTCGTCCCAGCACTGATCAGTACCATCTGCATTAGTGGGACTACTCTGCTTGTTATGTATAAGGTGTTAGGTAGCTTTCTGCGTCACCTTATTTAATACTCAGCAATCTTCTAGAATGAAGAAACAGTTGCCTGTCTGGGATTTACAGTCAAACATTTTATTGCCTGACTTCCTCCAAAATCTTAATTTTGAGCATTTTTCTACTCCAGAGTTTCAGCTGACTCCCTCTGTTCCTACTGCTCTGCAGTTGTTTGAACATTTTAGTAACTATTTATGCATTCTTCAATGAGCGTCACACGTGCATCTTGACCTCTGTCATAGTGATTTAGTTTCTTCTTTTTAAAGTTTTGGCACTGGGGATTTAAATCAGGACCTTGCACTTGTCAGAGTGTACTACTGGATACACCCTAGCCACATAAATTATTCCTATCCTCTCGCTTGCCCAGGTGCTGCCTTGGGGAGACCGGCAGTAGTTAAGAGCAGGCGCTTTCCCAATCAGCTCTCCCCTGCTCTTTGAGACACGGGTATGACTGCTGGTGCAGTTGTAGGTGCAGGGACTTCCCTAGAAGCTCCTCATGTCAGCCCTTCTTCATGTTTTAGTGATCTCCAGTGCCAGCTGAGTGCACATTCCCGTTCTACCCCACTACATGGAGCATGCATTAGCCCTCTACCAAGGATCCAGTGAGGTTGCCACACCTGAGCCACCCTCCTCCCTGGAGGGCGGGAGGCGAGGCGAGAAGCTCCCAAACACATCTTCAGAAGAATCTGTGTAAAATCACTCGCCTCTTCCCACTCTGATCCTACACTTGTCAATGGATTAATCCATGATGAGTTCCTAGTTGAATGTGCTGTTAGGTGGCAAAGCCTAATAAGTACAGGGGAGTTACTGGGGATGTGACCTGGAAGGGTATATATTTGTCCCTGGTTCTTCCTTCTCTTTCCTTCCCGATCACCATGAGTTGAGTGGCCTTCCTCTGATGTGCCTTCCACCCTGATGTTTCTGCCTTGGAGCCGGTAAATCATAGACTGAACCCCCTGAAAGTGGGAGCCAACATAAACCCTTGCCTCTGGCAAATTGTAGGTGTCAGGTATTTTGTCTACTAGAAAACTGATTATTAAAGTTATATGTGTTCTAGGATTTAGATTCCTTCCTTGTCTCTCAACTAAGAATTCCTTTGTTCTCTAGAATTAAGATGATTAAGGCTATTAAACTTTTTCCTTTCTTCTGAAGTTTGGATTCATCCCAAATCTTTATAAAGAAATTCTGGCATAGAACCAAGCAATAAAATCTTCTAAAAGCTTCAGGACTGCTGCGTGTCTGCAGGCTACAGGACCTCTGTCAGCAGCCTTAAGGAAGACCACTTGTAAGATAATATAAAGCTCCCATCTGTGTTCATTGTCCCTGTGCAACTATGTCCTTACTTTGCTCATCATGCCATGGCTGGAGACAAATCCATGAATTCAGTACCATGATGAGCAACAACTGTCACCTCCATCTCCTTATCAAAGTGCTCTAGGAATAATTCAGACGATGTGGCTAACTGTGCTCGAAGGTTCTTTGGTAAGGCCTTTTGCTGTGCGAGAAGCTACTCCTAAGGTAGAGGAAGTCCACTTAATGTTTCCCTTCCTGAAGTCTGTCCTGTCTGTAATCTTGAAGTATGTGACAGTTAACATCACAGTAAGATTTTCTTACTCCATTTAACCAGTCTTTTCATAATGGATGTGCCTGTTTCAGTCTAGCAGCAGATCTATAAAGCAAATCTTACGTTGCATATACAACAGCCAGAACTTATATCTTCACTTGATTTTGAACTAGTTGTCAGCAAATCTTGCTGTAGAAGATATGAAGACAATTTCAGGAGCATTTTGAAAATACATAATACTTATTGCCTCTCTTTTGCACAGTATTTTTATTCATATGAAGTAGTATTTTGACTTGTTTTAGTGATTAATTCAAAAGGAAATTTTCAGGTAAAGCAATATTTGTGAGAAAAGTGATACTGGGAAATGTAGATTTCCCAATCATAATAAAAATGATTATCTAATGGTGTATAGCCTCCTCAGTTCTACTTATATACTATTTGCAGTTCAAATTACAGAAATAGATTTCTTGGGGGAAAATAAAGCAGAAAAACAAATTCTGGGTAATTTATGAAATTCCGGGCTGAACCGAACAACTCTGGATGGTTTGAGAACCAGTTTAAGTGCTCCTGGGCCTTACCAGCATTGAGCATTTGTGAGCTACCAGTTTATAGCTGTGCTTCTTGGTTCTGGTGCACAGGAGACTCATCGTCGGCTTATACAATTACTCATGTTGTTTTACTCTCCGCTGCCCCATCAAACAGCAGTCTCTGGAGGCAGTGCCTTGATGAGATGTTTGTAATATCTTCCCAGGTAATTCTTTTCAGCCAGAATTGAGAACTGCTGGTCCTACTGCTGCCTCGCTGATATGTGACTGGTAAAGATCACCGTCCCTGCCCATACCGAGTTTTGCAATCTTGCAAACACTTTTCCTAATTTTTTTCTCGGCTTCCCCAGTAGATGATCACCCAGCATCTCTTTTAAGTGCACAGTAATTATTTTTGCAAATCATTTTCCTTTCTTTTGAGGTGCAGAAGATCCTGGACTTCATAGGGGTCTGACTTAACACTTTTTGACTTTATGATGGTGCAAGTGTAGTAGTTACTGAGTTGAAGTTGTGCTTTGATATCTGAATTTAGATTTCTTTCCAGACTAGACGTGTTCTCATCCTCTCTGGGGTTGCTCGGCAGTGATACTATGTGATGATGTGGGGAAACAAGAAACACTTTCCAATGGACGGCCGATTAGCTGTGATGTTAAGAAGGCCTGTGCAGGGATTTGGGTGTCAGAGGGAGGAAGTGGTGGCTGTCCTGACATGCCATGGGCTGTAGAGGACCCAGCATGGCTTCTGTAGGCCTCTGTTTTCCCATCTCTGTAGATCAGGCAGCACAGGGGCCTGTACATGCGACTCTTACACCTTGAAAGTCACCTGTGCCTCCTCAAGGCAGGCCTGTATCCTTCCGAGCCAACCTCAGAGCACTGCCTGTAAGGAGAAGGAATTTTTCCTCTTGTGGTGTTTAAGCCTCATCCAAGTAGATGCCACCGTATAACTGACTAGCTTCCCTTGTCTCTCATTCCTGGATCAAATATTGAAGAGAGGCGGGATGAAGTCCCAAATGCGAGGTGCACTTCAGTGTTACTCAGCGCTTCTGCCTGTGTAGACAGGCAGTTGCCTCATTTTCTTCAGATTAAGAGGTGCTTGTTACGTGTAGGTATTTGGCTTTTTGAAAAACTTAAACCAAAACATTAAATAGAGTGGCAACTCAGACAATTACAAAATGTTTTTTCTGCTTTTACAACAAACTGAACTGACCCAAGAGGTTTCTGAATGGCTGTATATTTGTTACCTTTCTGAGGAAAGAAAATACATACCAATTCCAAATGGGTCGTTGTAGATTTTTTTAAAAAGTTACAGTAACATAAATCTATTTATGTGAAGTGTACATCTTCAGAAACAAAGAAAAAAAAGTAAAAGTTGTCCAAGTTAAGGGACACCAACTTCCAAATGCTTTATAGATTTGTTCTTAAAGAGATTATTTTCTCAATGTGTGTAGGGTGTGAGGATACTGAAAATACTGAACCTAAAGTCTGTTTTTATGTAATAGCATATTATCATAAATACCAGATTTAGAGTGAATATAGTTAAAATTTGAAAGATATTTGTGGAGTTCGGGTTTTTATTGAATCTTTATTTAATTCATAACATGGAAGAACATTGGCTTTTTCACTTGCTCAGCATTAGTTAGTTCATTTTCCAATAAGAACCTAATACCATATTCTCAATTTTCATACCTCTCATTTTAAAGACTATTATTATGCTCAATTTATTTTGGAATCTCAGCTTAATAAATGAGGAAAGTGTTGAACACAAGGCATTCTTAAGAATTGGTATCTTCCATCTTGCTGTTTGCTGTAGAGTTCTAATCTTGAAAAATATTTTTTCTTTAAAATTATGCTTTACCTGTGGTTAAACTGAATCCTGACCTCAAAGTAGTCAACTATTTTTCCATTGAAAGTTTTAGTTACTACAATCTGAAGCTGAGATGTAGAAGGGCCTCACACATTCCTGAAAGATCAGGGATCAGCCTGGGTTCTGCCTGATTTGTCTCGTTCACGACCAGATTATCTTCTCTTGCTTTACTTTCTTCAATCTAAAATGGAACTGAAATAACCTGTTCTTTCTTTATCTCTAGGGACATTATAGAGATTGAGAATTTATCACTCTGATTTTCTGAAATAAGTTTAAGGTGTGGTTAGGGAGGGCTTAGTATTGTTGCCCTACGGGTGTAGTCTGATATTTTACTCAGCATGCCCTAGTAATGATATTTTATTTGCAAGCAGCTTACTTTTACTTACTGAAATATGTTTGAGCAGAATGTCTTTACCTAATGGATGATCTACTGTGTGGTTGTAAAGTACATTACTTAACATTATCTTCTATAATTGCTTAACCTCAGTGGATTTTTCTGTTTTAGTTGTCATTGGTCTTTTCTTCATTAAGGCTAAAGAAAAACAAAACCTACCTGATATAAATGGCATAATTTTCACATTTGGCTCAGTTAATACAGTAAGAGATGTAGCGTTTTTCCTCCAATACCAAACATTTCAGTTCTTTCCTGTAAAAGAAGTTCTGAGTTGTTATCAAAGAATGCAGCGGCAAGGGAAGTGCCTGCAGAGTTTGGCTCCCTCTAAGGACGGAAAGATAGATGCTATCTTCCCGTCCTGCTCAAGAAGTCTTGCATATAGATGAGAACAAAATGCTTAGGGGCACCTTTGTGGCCTGCTGCCTGAGCTGTATTCAGAGGTCTGAGAGTGTGTCCTGGAGATGAATTGTACAGGTCGTAGAAAGGAAACAACTGAGATTGGTGACCTATAATGAATACAGGGACCTATTAATAGAAGAATAGTTGAGAAGGCAATGAGGAAAAGATTAAAAGACAGTAGAATGATAAGTATGTGTAAAAAGAGTTGAGTGAGTTGCTGGGTTTGTTTTCTGTTATATTTCTTTGTATAATGAAATAAAATCAGACATGTACAATGCAGAACTGGAAAAAGAGGAGAGGTGACAGTGTAAGTTCCCGTTCAGGGGTAAAGGCCTCAGAGGCCGGAACACTGATAGTTCTAGTGCAAGTCCAAAGGCAGGAGAGGACAAGTGTCCCAGCTCCCAGACAGCAAGCCGAGTGGGTTTTGTCTTTGTTTCTGTTAGGTCCTCCATGAGTTAATGAGGAGCACCACATTGGGAGGAGCAGTCTGCCTTACTCAGAACAGTACTCTAACTGAAATGCTGATGTCATCAGGAACACCTTCATGCTTATACCCTGAGTAATGCTTTATCCCACTGTCTGGGCACCCCAGGTGCAGAGCCTGACATGTAAACTTCGCCATAATGCTGGGCAAAGGCATGCAAAGTGCCTGGGTTGTAGAAGAACTGAGGGGTTTCATTGCCTGGGGTGTCCTGTTTATCCCCCTTGAAGGCTGGAGGTGTTTTCAGTCCCCACCCAGCTGTCTGTGGGCAGTGGCAATGTGTGGGGTCTTATGCATAGCAGTGAATCACATTTCCTGGGAAGGGATCATCCACCCAGTTTGGTGCCAGTCCCGGAAATTGGAATTTGTGCTTAAAGTCTGTAGGTTGTTTGCCCTTGGAGTAAATAATGACAGTGCCTTCAAATGGAAACAGCTCAGCTTGTGATGAAAATATCTTACTTACAAACCCCGTTAGTAGCAGTATGGAAGAATATAGCTAGTTAAAATTCACAGTAATCAGAAACTCATTTAAACATTTCTTTTCTCTGCTGAGAAGTAACAAAATAAATAGCTGTTGCTGTTCCTGTGTACTCTGATGTTGGTTCTTCAAGAAATGAAATGGCAAAAAAGGTAGGTGATTTAGAGGAAGAAGGGAACTGCACTGACTAATACATGGACTGTTGTCCATCTTCCCAATTGGAATAGGAATAGGTTTGGGCATCAGTTAAATACTTCGGCTGGTGTTTCAAGTTTAGTGAGATAGCTAAAATATGTACTAAAATCAGTTGCCAGTACAGGCTCAGCCTCTCCCACCTGAGTGTATTGGCACTTCAGTGCCTTTAGCTAGAAACTATTTCTGTCTTTGAATAACTTACAATTTTAATCTTTTACATTACTAGACAAGCATCACTGTCATATTTCTTTATCTAAAACTAAGGTCCCTGTACCTATTTTTAAGGTTTCTAATGATCTCTTACGTGGATTATTAGTTTCCTTTGCTGTCCTGTGTCTGCAACTAGAGTAGTATCCATCTAGCTCAGCAGACACTTAAATGAATGAAAGTGCTGTGATTACTTCAAAAAGACAGTGCCGAAGGCACCTCTGACCACTGGACATTTTGGTGATGGAAGCGTTTCATATCTGTGCTGTCCAGCATGGCCGTGTCCAGTATTCACATGTGGCTCTGGGGCATGGGAAATGTGGCTGATGCAGCTGAGGAGCTGAGTTGTATATTTAGTTTAATTTTAAAGAGGCACACATGGCCTCTTTAAAAACAGAGTTTAAAAAACAGAGTTTGAGAATTTGATTTTATTAATTTGTGATGAATAAATTGACTTCTATGCCCTTAAGCACAGGTAACTTCTAAAGCCGAAAAAGGCCATCAAGATGTAGTATCATATATAGAGTTCATTTTGCATTACTTAGTAGGTATGCTTTATGGTTTACCCGAGAATTAGGTAGGAATAAAAATTCTTATGTTCTCAGTGGAGAACACAGCCTTCCAGTTTCCTTTGCCTGGCTAATCACTGTCAGCAGCTGTTTATATAGTGCAAGCTACCTTGTGCCTGCCTGCCATGGCTTGGTCCTGGAGTAAAGGATTTAAAAAGAGAATCGTCAAATTTAACTTGGATAATGTATTAGCACTTTTCAAGTGAAGGTGAGATTTTACAAGGAATTTACAGAATAAAGTTAAAAATTAGTATATAAAAACCATCAGAATTGAACTAGTGATGTTTTATGTTATATTACTAAAGACTTGAAGTTAGAAATAAAAAAAACATGCAGTTGTGGCTTTTACTGTATTAAAAACAATGCTTCAAAGGCATGTTTTATAATGGACTTTTTTATTGTGGTGGAATATATGGCATGAAGTTAACTATTTTTATGTATATGGTTTTGTGGTGTTGTGTATGTGCATGTTGTTGTACCATTACTGCCATTCATTCTCCAGAATTTTATCATGTCAAACTGAAACTCTTTACCTATGCTATTAAAAAGTTTCCCATTTTTCTCTACTTGGTAACCCCTGCTCCATATCCAGTCTGGATTTGATGACGGATTGACAAATTCCTGTTCATAGTCATTGTCCAGGGCAATGTATGTGTCCATAGGGATCACCTCTTTTAAAATGACTGTAAATAACTGCATGCATAATGGCTTTACGTTGGGAAATAGTAGAAACCAGCCAATTTGGTCACCACTCCTGGCTGTCATTAACCTTCCACATTCATCCCAAGTCTCTCATTTAAGAAAACAATAATTCTAGGAAATTACCAGTGACAGGTGCTAAGGTTACCTGTCTTGCATATGTACTTAGTATTCCAAAAGCAAAAAGAATTAGTAATTGTTTTTAATATATCCTAGCTTATCAGTATAATATCCCTGTGGATATTGGGGGGGGTAACCATGCAAAATAAGTACATTTAAACTGATGAATTCAAGATGGAGTTTTAATCATTTAAAGAGCAATAGGAATTTTGGGGATTTGAAAAGTGTCCCCTTCACTGGATGAGTTGTTCTGGATTGCTATCCTATGCTCAGTTGCTGAGGACCTGAGTAGGAGACAAAGTCCCGGGATGAGAAGCTTACCCCTGGCATGGGGGGAGGTAAGGCAGCCGTTCTGAGGACTGTAGAAACATGCAGTCCATGACTTACGGAGGAGGGCATGATCAGGCCTGGACAGATACCAGGGAAAAGTTCCTAAGGAAGGTGACATTTGGAATCCGTGCTGGAGGCTTCTGATCATTTCAGTTAGTTCATATGTGAAGGGAGGTGTGCATGAAACAGCACAGTCTTGGTGGAGACCGCTACTGTTTGGACATGGGGCTGCTATTGTTCCCTTTAGCTGGAGTGTAAAATGCTGCCCTGGGAGAAAAGGAGGCTGAGACCTATCAGGAGTGCTTCGTGGGGCCACAGAGAACCCTGGCCTTTGGAAGCTTAATGACTTTGTGTTTCACAACATCAGTCTGGGAGCATACGTGAGTCAGAGGAGGTAATTATTTTAGAGGAAAGTGGTTAATGGCTTGTTATTTAGGAGGAAGATGTTGAATGTCTCCATGTTGTAGTAACTGCAGTGAACCAAACAGAGGGCCAAAATGACTTTGGAATTATAGGAAACAAGGAAAGGATGGGGTCAGGATGACCGTAAAGTCATTAGGTCATGAAGCATGTAGCACCACACACCAAGTACGCATGTGTATGATGAGACTTGAGTGCACAGTGTCAGTCTAGAATGTCCCCCGAGTGTAGGCATCTGCACGTTCTCTTGTTATACTTTCTATTCCATTGTTGTCTTCTTTCTTCCCCCAACCTCCTTTGTCCCCAGAACTGCCCTTACATTTATTAAGAAATGTCAACACATTCAAGATCTGCCTTCCCATTGTTCATTGACAGTGTCACTATTATGACAGGGATGAAGGTTGTCTCTTCTGGGTCTTACTTTCCATCTGCGCTGATCCCATTGTCTGTCGTGCCTTGTGTAACCATCTGGCCTGAGGTTTTGCTCTTGTCTTCTTGTTACCTTCCTAGTCAATTGTTTGGAGCAACTTTTTTTGATGCTGGATTGTCAGGTCATGGTTGCCTTCCTTTTGTGCTCCATACTCTTGACAGAATTTCCTGACACTATGGAATTTGATGACAGCTCATTCTAGGATACTGCTGTGTCCTGTGATTTTGAATATATATAGCTGCATTCTCCCATTTGTTTAGTCGATGCATGTGCTATGCTAGGCAGTGTTTTAGGCGCTGGTGATACGGGGTTGTGGTGGGCAGTCACCAGTCTCTAACCTCATGCAGTTTGTATTCTCCTTCAGGGGGTTTAAGGTCATACTTGTAAAACAGAAAGAAACATCCCACTCCACTGACCTTTTAATATGTACAGTAGGTGGGAAAAATAGTTACTGGTTAGCCTGTGGCATTATGTCACTGACTGAATTTAAGTAATACAGTTATCAAGTCTGTTTTTTTCATCATCAAAATGGTGCTGATTTCAAGGCTTTTGTAAGACATATACAAACATACACACACACACACACACACACACACACGTCTGTATTTATTTAATTCTTTGAGCTATTTACAGGAATAGTTCCAGGTGAACTCAGTGTACTGCTATTACAGATTTAAATACACCTCTAGTACATTTATTTGCCCTCTTCCACAACTTATTCAGTATTTTAAAGTTGTCTACTTTTGTTTGTCTGGATGGTTCCCATATGCAATAGGATTACATTCCCCTGCATTAGAACTTGTCTGAATGAAAATAGGTATTCCATTTACAAGGACAAAATCTGACAGCTATGTTATATACATAGTCTGAAAAAATATAACTGATATATGAACATTTATCTTAAGA
This sequence comes from Dinomys branickii, assembly GCA_004027595.1. Lineage (NCBI taxonomy): Eukaryota > Metazoa > Chordata > Mammalia > Rodentia > Dinomyidae > Dinomys > Dinomys branickii. The sequence goes on from PVLD010000848.1 coordinate 143,999, forward strand.
CCTGTGGAGGTAGCAGAAGCACAGGTCATTTATTTATTTTTGAATGTCTAAGGTGTTTAACTCTGCACATCAATATTGTAAAGAGTGTGTTTCCCTCATTTGTGGATTTTCTCCACATTTATCATGCCCTTATAGTGGGAGGATTTTAATGGTTGATTCATTTTAGTAGAAATAACTGAAGTTGTAAAAATGTACCAAAATATTAATATAATATTTTGATGATACTTTAATCATACATATGAATCAAATTCCAGATTTAAGCTGGATGTTGGGGTACATACTCTGATCTCAGTTACTCAGAAGGCTGAGCCAGGAAGACTACAAATTTGAGTCCAGCTCAGTCAACTTAGTGAGACTTTGTCTCAAAATAAAAAGGTCTAGGGACATAACTCCGCAGTAGATTACTTGCCTAGCCTGCGTGAGGCCCTGGGTTCAGTGCCCATTACTGGGGTGGGGAGTGGGGAATTTCCAGATTTAAGCTGAAATAAAGAGATTCTGTTTGAATTTTGTTACTTTGAAATTTGTGTATTCTGTCATTTCTAGCACTGCCTTAAAGGCTGGAAACAATAGAACTACTTAGATATTTAACAAATCAAATACTTGTTTGAATTCTCGCATTAAAGAAAATCCAAAATAGGACTGCCATTCTTTTGTTGGCAGGTCTTTTTAGAAAATTGTCAGAAAGTATGAAGTTTTCAAGATTGCTATTAAATGCTGGTATTTTTTTGTGTGAAATTGTTTTTTATTCATAATTGTTTTGAAAAGAATAAGAAGTAGGTTGCTGCTTATTACATTCCTAAAACTCCTGTAAAGTTGGCTTTGGGTATATTTTTTATTTTGCTTAGGAAGCTGGAACAGTCAATAGAGATGTTAGGGCCAGATTTTCTTCTTTTCACCTCTATTTATCTACTTGACCTACTGACTGTTATGGCATGTTTGGGGGTAGGCATTAATACTTGCACGTAGGTTTTCTCACTCAGAGATTTCTCTGGGTAAGTAGAGCACATTTGATACAATTCTGTGGACATAAACTATAATTGTCCACCAAATGCCTTTGACTTACTACTTGGATTGCACATTCTCTGAGACAAAACATCATCAAGTAATTTGAATGTTTATATTGGGGCTAGGGATATAGCTCAGTGGCATAAGCGCTTACCTGGCAAGCGTAACGCCCTGAGTTCGATCCCTGGTACCGCAAAAAAAAAAAAAAAAAAAAAAGAAAGAACTATGAATGTTTATATTGACAATTTAAAATGTGTAATATGTTTGTTTGTGAATTTTAAAGATTTAAAACCAAGGCAGCCTAGGTGAAATATTACAGGAACTTTTCAACTAGCAAGTGCCTAGGTGGAGTATAGCTGAATTTTTCTAGTTGAACTACTGAAATTCTAGGTTAACCCTTGTGGTTTTATGACTTTTGATTGACTGATGTCACTGAGATTTACCGTAGTTGATAATATCCCCCTGTTAACCCCCTGGTATAGCTTTAAACAATCACAGTGTGGAGGCTCTACTCATGCTTCTCAAATGCCTCCTTCAAATACTGACAATGGAAGAGTTCACTTTCTTCCTTCCGACTTTCACACTTCAGAGTAGGTATGTAGTTTCAGATGGCAGGATGTGTGCACACCATTAGGAAAAAGCCCGTACCTGGCAAGTGCCTAGTTATTTTGGTTAGTTCATTCTTGCGGATGTGATTTAATATAAGAAACTTGGTTTTATCTGGGCCAGGAGTCTGCTGTCTATCCTTAAATCTTTTGTTTATTAAGATTTTCATAGGATGGTGCTTTTGAATAAGTTGAACATCTCCTAATCTTTGTTCCCAAATCCAATTCTGCCTGAAGCACTTCACCGAAGACAAAATGGCAGGAGGCGAATGCAGAGACCTAAGAACTGGGTGATGCCAGCTCCCCAAGCTATTTAACTTGGGAAAGAAAAATGTCCTTTGTCTTTGACAATTTCTAGGAAAATGAAGTTGGAGGTCTGCTTTATGAAAAATAACCATTCTTCCTGGTACTGCTCTTGGGGTAGAGATTCTTGGGGTAGAGATGCATCATTTTTACTTTTAGCACTAAATGTTTGACATACTTAAAAAATAAGTTCATTTTATATATGTGTGTGTGTGTGTGTGTGTGTGTGTAGAGAGAGAGAGAGAGAAAGAGAGTCAGAGTCTAAGGAAAAGATACTTGTCTTTCCTCCATAAACACTCTATTTGGAGAGATTTGTAAGCGACAACTATAAAAAAATCCATAGCATGGATGATGAGTTCTAGAGAGCGAAACACCAGGACCTGTGAGAGCAGAAAGGAGGGTTACCTAGCCCAGACAGGTAGGTCAGAAAAGATTTTCTCATGGGGCACAATGAGCAAGCAGGTGAAGGGTTGAGGGGTTTTTTCTTGGTTGAGGAAGTGTCTTAGCACAGATGTGTGTTCCTGCATGGCTGATGTTTGGGTAGAGGTATTTGTGGCGATGTAAAGGTTTGTCAGATAGTCAGGAAATAAATTGTGAAGGCAAAACACGGTAGATTTTCCTGGTGAGTTTTTAGCAGAAAGGTATAAAACGTCATTTTGTCTGCTCGTATTGCTGTGAAAAGTACGTGTGTTGAGTGGCAGCAGAGAAAGTGAGTACTGGTAATACAGGTGAGAAATGGTATAGATCTGAACTAGGGGCAATGGAGGAGATGAAAACATGCTCAAATCCTGGAGAGATGTGGGGTTAGAAGCCATAAGGCCTGGTAACTGACTGGGTACGAGGGATAGAAGAGAAGAAGGACTAAAGAATGCCTCGTGAGGCTGGGGATATAGCTCAGGTACAGCACCTGCCTGGCAAGTATGAGGTCCTGAGTTGGATTCCTGGTACCCACCAAAAAGGAAAAGAATGTCTCCTAGCTTTCTGGGTGGGGTGATCAGGTGGTGGTTGGTAGCATTTACTCAGAGAGTACACGGTAATAATAGATGTTAAGATGCCCAAGGAACACCCATGAGGGAAGTCCTGCAAACATGGATGCTTGTGGAGACCGAAATTCTTGAGGGACACAAGAACGGGAAAGAGATACTATGTTGACATATAATTAGCAGTTGAAGCCAATTGTATTTGTAGATGGTACTTGAAAGGGTATGAGAAGAGGTAGAAGAGAATGCAGCCAGAGGTGGAATCCTGGGGTCATTGACTGCTAGGGCTGATCATGGATTTGAATCCTGGAAGGAAACGGAATGTTCAGAGAGCGGAGGAAGGCAGGAAGTGAGGCCGCTGAGAACTGAGGGAGGGCACAGTTTCCACCCGTGTGTGACTGCGAGCGCCAAATGGTGCAGTGTGTTCGAGGAAGATAGGCTGTGCGTGGCTATTGCACCGAGACTACATAGGAGGCCCCTGGTGATACTGTTGGAAATAGCTGCAGTGCAGAAGTGGCTCATAACCTAGCATTTGTTGGGCTTAGAGGTAGATGGCTCAGAAGTTGAAGCCAAGAGATGTCTAATCTCTTGGGAAGAGATGTAAGGCCATGACAGGGCCGCTGTGGCTGCCTGGGACTGTGAGGGAAAGGTCTTTTTGGTTTCGGTGAGAGAGAGCGGGGTGCATTCATGTGCAGAGCGGCTGAGCCATGAGCTGTGGTCTAGGCGAGAAAAAAGCCTCCACTGCCATGACCCTGGCTGGAGCAGGGACAGTGAGTGCCAGCGGGATTAAGACAGGAGAGGAAGACATGGGGTGGGCAGGGTCACTTGGCCATTCTTTGTGTCTGTGCAAAGAAAGATGAGTGATTTAAACCCCACACTGGGCCAGTGATTTTCGTGGTGAAGAGACTAGATTCAGAAGCTTGGATTATTTATGTCTTCAAAACGCAGCCAAGGAAAAGCTTTTACTTAATGATATCATAGTATTCACTTTTATTTAAAGAATCTTGGTAGAAGATGAATTAGACGAATCAGAAACTCTGTGTAGTCCTTTTTTTTTTTAATCCATTAGAGGATTTGCTCCAATTATATCCCTTTTACTGGAATTTTGGAGCTTGAGGACAACAGAGCTGTTGCAACATGAATTTTTAGTGCCAGTTCTGACCATGGCAAGTGGCTGTGAAGGCTGAAGGTCAAGAGTTTGATTGATTGGGTGATTAAAATTCCTTTTAAAACAAATTGAGGTGGCAGGTTTGCCATAGGTGAGAAGTACTACAAGGAAATGAATCTCATTATCATATAAAACTTCCTGAATCATCAGAAAAGTTTAATACACACACACACACACACACACACACACACACACACACTCACTCACTCACTCACTCATACAGAGCAAGAACCTGCATAGGAATCTGGTTTCATATTTTGCATCTAGTATCTAGCACGATATTTCTGTATGCTCACAAATGACACACAGGTATTACATTACGTGTGGTTTTAGTTTTTAATTCAGAGGTTGGTACCCTGAGTGCTTCGGTTTACTGCCTTAGTATTTGGGGGCTTGCTAGGGAATTACATTTGGGATTAGGCATCTGAATTTGGGAGCTCTGATTTAGCTGCTGGAAGAGGCAGGAGGGAAGCCAGTCCGGGGATTAGGAAGGAGAGGAGGAGTGAGGGTAAAGAATAGAGGAGGGCGGGTGGCTGTGTGTGTCTCTCAGTTTTGTTGAGTTGAGGCAGGAAGTGGTCTGTAAAGAAGAAATATTTCTTAGGGATCTAATGCTGCCTGCCAGACCCCAGTCTGTGTACTTTGATGTATAGCACATCCTTATAATATAGGCAAAGTAGATATGGAAATTATTTATAGTTTCAAACCCCAAAATAAAAGGAGGTAAGAAGATATCTGCAAAGGATCTATGAAAGTAAGGAGAAACTGTGATGATGCTTGTGATGAGAATTGTTAGATATGAAAATTGCTTCAGTCTAACACGTTTTCTAATTTTTAAATTTTATTTTGTTTTAGAGCTTACATTCTTAAATGTTTTCAGTCTAAAGCTTACATTTGTTGTGAAGTTGTCACACAGGGGCTAGTTGAACCCTACTTTTATGCATACTTGGAAATTTTTTTTTTTCTTTTGTCTTTTTGAGACAGTGTCTTGATGTGCAGTTCAGGCTGGCCTCGAGCTCACTTTGTAGCCCAGGCTGGTCTTGAACTTGCAGTGATCCTCCTGCCTCAGCCTCCCAAGTGCTGGGATTACAGGTGTGCGCCACCATACCTGGCTTCTTGGAAATTGCATAATAAAATGTTTTTAAAAAGTATCAGAGAGAAGTAAAATAGTTTGGCTTGCGATAAAAAGTAGGAGAATATTCATGAATGACAGACAGACTTTCTTCTCTCTACTATCAATTCTATATGATAGCCTTTACTTGTGAACTTGATTTGGAGTCAAGATTATTAATGAACCATTTAGGAAAGAAAGACAGTAAAGTCAGTTGTTTTCTATGTGGTCACCTCAGCTTTGTGTAATGTGTCAAAGTTCACTTCACAAATTACGTGGCATCTTACGATTTTAGTGGATAGTATATTGCAATAAAGGAGAATTTGTGCTACAAGAAGGTTCAGGTCTGGAAATTTTACCTTACAGAAGGTGTACAGCCCTGAGGGTTGAGCCTTGAAGTCTGCCCTAGACATCTTTTCCCTGAGAACTCTGTAGTCTGTGCTACAGGGAGCCACAGAGACAGGGAAATGAGACAGAAGGTGATACTTGTTATGTGCCAGGCACGCACTATCCACTCTCCATGTGGTTTAACCCGTACAACTCTAGGAGTTGGGTACTTCCTTTCTTACTTTTAAATTAAATTTTAATGTTTGTACTGTGGTAAAATGTACCTGCCATAAAAACAACCATATTACTGACTTGTGAATGTGCACTTTGCTGGCACGAGCTGCATCACGTTGTTGTGCAGCCATCACCACCATTCTCTTTAGAACTTCCCCACCTTTACAAACTGAAACTGCACCTACTAAACACCAGCTCTCCATTCTTGCTGCCCTCCGCCCCTGGCAGCCCTTTCTACTTTCTATTTCTGTAAATTTAACTACTGTTCCATATTGTTATAGAAATGTCATCACATGGTATTTGTCGTTTGGGGACTGGCATGTTTCACTTGACTTCCTATCCTCTGAATTCATCCAGGTTGCTGCGTGTGTTGTAGTTTCCTTTATTTTTAAGCCTGAAGAGCATTGCATTGTATATATTTACCACATGTTTATTCATGAGTCAGTGGACTTGGTTTATTTGTACTTCATGACTATTGTGGGTAATGCTGCAGTGAGCATGGGTACATGGATATCTGTTTAGTCCTTGTGGGTGTAAATCCATTTGTGGAACTGCTGGATCGTACAGTAATTCTGTGTTTTTAGGAGCCTCCACATTGTTTTCCACAGCAACTGCAACATTCTGTATGCCCACCAGCAGTGCAGCGGGTTCCAGTTCCTCCACCTAGGAGGTAGGTACTTTTCATCGTACAGGGTCAGAGACGAGGATAAGCACAGAGGGAGGTTATGTGCACTTCACATAAGTTAAGTGAACTCATGTGTACAGATCCAAATTGGAATTTACCAGCTTGACTCCAGCACTGAACTCTTGTGACATATGAGGCACACAGAGCAGTCTACTGTTAGAGCTCATGTTGGAAAGGACTATTAAAGTTAGCCTGTTTTTTTTTTTTCTTTAATTAAATAAGCACTCTTTAAATTATTAATCTTTAAATATCTCTGTATAGCTTTTTCCTTCCTTTCCAAATCCACACCAGTGGAGTTTTGAAATACAATTCTTCTCTATCCATCCCTGTCAGAAGTCTGCTTTCAAAGACAAAGCAAAAGTATTTAAAGCCAGATTTAAGTTGGGGAGGCCTGGGGCATAGCAGTGGCAAACACCGAGGGCTTCCTTTTATTCAGATAAAGTGGGTATCACAGAGGAAAGTAGCCAGGAAGCTTACCCATTTATTTCTTTGCACATACTTTGTTAAGAGAGTGTTCATTTTCCCGCAGAGGCAGAAGGTGGTTACGTGGTGTGCTGAGACCAGCGCCCCCCGGGTGATATTGGCGGTGTTAGTTAGCCTTCCTTGCATGGGGCAAAACACCTGACACACACAACCTAAAGGAGGAGAGGTTTATTTGACTCACAGTTTATTTGACTCACGGGGGTTCAGTCCATGGTAACTGGCTCTAAGGCAGAAATGGGATGGTGGAAGGGCGTGGCAGAGGAAAGCTGCCCAACACGAGGCAGACAGGAAGCAGAGAGTGGACAAATAACCGGAAAAAGTAGAAGGGGCCAAGGTAGAACACATCATTCCCAATCACATCCTAGTGACCCATGTCTTCCAGCCAGGCCCCACATCCTTCATCCACCAGCACTGGGTGATCCCCTGATGAGTATAGTACCCATATGATTCAGTCCCCTCCCAAGCCGCACTTTGAACACATGAGCCTTTTGCAGGTATTTTAGGTGTAATCTGTAACACTGGTTCCACTGGATCTGTGTGTTGGCCAATGCTGCAGTCTGTCACATTGCTGCTGGAGCGTTACTGCTGGGAAGGAGAGACCAAGGGCTCTCCTGGACTCTGCATCATCAGAGCTGTATTTTAAGTGTAGGAACCTCAGCGTGCATGTTCCTCAGCCTCTCTGTAAGGTCTGGAGGAAGGCAAAGACTTCTTTTTCCAGCATATCAGGGGCCCTTAGTTAGCTTGCTAAGATGAGCTATCTAATGTGGAAGACAGCTTAAAAATAATCTGTAGCTCAGGTGTGCTCAACTATGATGATACACTGTAGTCCACTTGGAGCTTTAAAAAGTAACAGTGCTGGTGTCCCATCTTCGGAGCGTTCGATGTGCCTGACCTGATGTATACTGGACCTTTGAGATTTTTACAAAGCTTCTGAGATATTTGGTCAAGGTGTAGAATCATTGCTGTAATTTTTCTCTCATATGTTATTTGGGCCATAATTCAGATTTTTACCACAATAAAGATGTAAAAATTGTCTTTGCTTAGGCATCCTTATTAGCTGAGACTGCTGGAATGTATTCCTTACAAATGAAGGGCCCTCTTCTATTTTCTTTGTGTTGGAAAATTATTTTCCTACCATGGAGCATGTCTTTATAGTCATGATTTAGTGCTTGTTTCTGTGGAAGACAGATCTAGTTTACATTTAGGAATATAGAGGAAAAATGGTAACTTGTTCACCTAGATTTCAGTGCAAGCTGCAGGTCACCTTTGGGGTTTTGTGGCAGTTTCCTTTTATAAACTGAAGACTGATGACATTTGTGCTGATATTTCTGATAGTTCCTGAAGGTTTCTTGTATTAGGGTTCACTAGAGAAACAGAATCAATATAAAATGTAATTATAGAAGGGATTTAGTAGGTAGGCTTACAGGATCAGAAGGGGGGGAGTCCCAGTGGCTGGCTGTGCAGTCGGAGGTGGTGGAATCTGAAATGCCTGTTTGCATGCTGGAGAGCCAGAGGATCCAGGTAAAGTCAAAGGCCTGGAGCTCTATGCAGAGTGTGCTGCGTGTCTGTGTTGGGAAGCGGGAGGGTCTACGTGGGCAGGCTGGAGAGGCTGTGGTGGAGCTCTGAAGGAACTGGGGATGGCGTCTCAAGGCAGTGGTGGAGACCAGAGCTCCTGTGAGAAGAAAGGGCAGACTTGGTTCTTTTTTCCCTTTTTATTCCAGCCAGGCTGCAAACCTGTTGGTTGGTGCCAGCTGCGTCTGGGGTGGGTCTTCTCTCCTGTGTTTGCAGCCTGCATGTCAGTCGTCCACAGACACATCCAGTGCTTTACTGATTTGCTAGGCTGGTCTTACTCAAGTCAAGTGACATACGCAGCTAATGATCCCACTTCTCCTTTAAACTTTCACCTCTTACTGTGAACAGCTTTAGTGCTTTTTACCCTCCTGTGAATGTAAACACTTGGTTACATCATTAACCTAGAAAAGCTGGGTGCATGTTTGTATGACCACATGGTGAATCTGTAGGTTCTTTGGATTGGAGGAGTGCTTTTAAGTCCATCTTGGCCCCTAGAGTTGGTTTTAAAAAACTGTGATCTTGAAGCTGAGTGGTAGAGCGTATTCTTAGCATGTGCAAGGCCTTGGGTTCTGTCCCCAGCACCAAAATAAAACAAAACAGACAATGGCGTCTGTGGTGCTGTATTCCTTCTTTAAAGGTGGCGGCTGCGTTGGGCTATGACTTTCAGGTTATCTGGTTGAAAGTACATCAAGATTTGGAGATGAGATGTTCTTGCTTTTTAAAAAATGATTGGTTAGATGTAAATTTAAAAAACTGTCATTATTTTGTTTTTCTAAGAGCCCTGCTTGTAGTTGGAGCAGAAAAGATAAATGATCTAGTGACATCCTTACTATGTATTGGTGAGGCCTTACTTGATGGCAGAAATAATTGGATTACTTTAGTAGCTGAGGGCTAGGACTTACCCCCTCACTCCAAAACCAGTGTTTACTTAGCTAGAACAGAGATACATACAGTCATTCCTTGCTGTTGGTGGAAAATTGGTGCCAGCACTCCGACAGATACCAAAATCTGTGAACGCTTCACTCCCTTGTATAAGAATGACAGTATTTGCATAGCACCCACTCATATTCTCCTGTATGCTTTAAATTATCTCTAGGTAGGTGATATATAGTCCTTAATACAGTGTCATGTTTTGTTAGTCATTGCTATACTGCATAGCTGAGAGAATGAAGTCAAGAAGAGTCTGTACATGTGTGGTACAGATGCGGTTATACCCCCTCTAAGAATCCTGGATATATTTGATATCGTGACCCAGGTGGTTGAATCTGTGAATGTAGGATCTGGAGTGTGATTGTGTGTGTGTGTGTGCACATTTGTGTGTACATGTAAGTATGTATACTTTAAGCAAATATAACTATTTATGTTCACTCATAGCTGCTAATTCAGAGTAGCAGAGGAGAAATCTCACCTTTGACTTAGAAGGGGCCTCTGCTGCTGATCCTCCTTGGCCTGTTCAAAGATGAGCTCTCGGGGTCTGGTATGACCTTCCCACTTAGGTAATTCTTCACAGCTGTGCGGACTGGGAAGCTACCTCCCTGCTCACCTTTGTGCACATTCCTTCCCTTAGTTAATTACTAAAGTGACAGGTGTGTGTGGAGGTGGGAGGTGGGCCGGGGCACTGTTGGCTGAGAGAGACAGATTGCTTCCTGAACAGGCAGGGGCATCTGGTCATTTTGAAGACTCCGAACATGCAGGCCGTACTCCTCAGGTGGCGCTTACAAGGCTCTTGCATCAGTGGGCCTGACTCTTCTAGTCTCTCGTCATTTATTTTCCGTGCCTCCTTCTCTGCAGTCACGCACAGGCCATTGACCTCCAGGGCGGATTAGTGACATGTATCACTAAGAAAAGGTCAAGGATAATAGAAGCAAGGCACCTAAGTTTTTGATGTCTTAGTTTTTAACATTCAGAGTTTGAAATGAAAATGGCAGCAAGGTGACATGAAATTCTCTTTTTTTACAAAAAAAACCTCAGCCAGTTGATTTTTGGAGATGTTCTGCCTTCCCCTACTCCTGTCCTCACCCCACCTGACCTCCTAAATCTTTAAAGCCAGTGTTAGTCACTTTCATTTCAGAAATCATCTTTGTCTATCCTGGGTAATTTGCATCATCTTCCTGTAGGGAGCGCAGTCAAATATTACACAGCTTGAATGTCCCTTAGCAGAAATGCCTGGTACCAGACAAATTTGGGTTTCAGACTTTTTCAGATTTTTGAAAGATTTACATATCCAAAATGAGGGGATTCTAGGAATGAGACTCAAATATAAATATGAAGTTCATTTATGTTTCATATACATTTGACACACAGCCTGCAGGTAATTTGATACAAAGTTTTTAGTGTGCCTTTGTGTGGAGTGCCACCTGTTTTATGAAGTTAGGTGTAGAATTTTTGGTTGCATCCATAAAATTTCAGATTATGGAGCATTTTAGATTTTCAGATTTAGGAATGCTTTGTCTATAATAGGTTGGAATAGGAAAAGCTAGTAAGTAGGAAACAATTTTGGTTCTTTATAGAGCTAAGGAACATTATTTCAGTGTTTTTGAATTTAGGGGTAAATTGATGGGCCCTATGAAAGTAACAGGTAGTGTCAAATGTTTGTGGTGAACGTCTCCTTCATGTCAGTCATTTAGTCCAGAAAACAAAGCTGAAATGTGAGTTGGTATTTACCTCTGGGAATTCTCCAAGGAGCTTCTGCTGCTGGTCACTTATCTCTTAGCCACACACTTTCCACAGTTACCAGTCGGGCCCATCCACTCTCTGTGTCACTTGTAGATTCCAGGCGATAGTCTTCCTCACCCTGGCCCACTTCCCCTTTGGAACTTTCCCGCATGGCCCTTCCAGGCGTGGTCCTAGGAACAGCAGTGTCTCAGCACCCTGTCTGTGTTTAATGAGAGCCCTGGGTGACTGTGCCTGCAGAACATGTGGGGTTCCAGATGCTGTGTCAGAAGGGCTGGTGGGGCCTGAGACCGCATTTTCCTTTGATACTGATCTGATCTGGAGACAGTGCCACGAGTGCCCGTGGAACACTGGTGCTGGGGGGTAGCAAAGCTGTCTGGTTTTCTCATCCCTTGGTGCAGCATTGGCCATCCAGGTCTTTCCAGTCTAAATATTCACTTAGGAAGTCGACATGAGAATAAAAAGGTAAAGTACCCGTGTCCTGTGTGCCAGCATAGCTCTCAGGGCTTCCCTAGCACTAAGACCTCTCCCAGTCTTAGCTCAACACTGTTACTATTATCTCTCTTTTACAGATGTGGGATGAGACACAGAGGGGTCAAGCAGTTCGAGTCACCTGAACTGATGAGTGAAGGAAGCGCAGGGCTCAGAAGCCAGGTAGCCTGGCCCTGGTACCGAGCTTTGAAAGGCTTGCTGCGTGGGGGGAAGTGGAGCGCAATGTGGTTCAGCAGTGGGAGCGCGTGGGGCGGGGTGGAGAGTTCCGAAGGCACGCTGGGCTCAGGCTTTGGTCAGGACAGAAGGACTTAGTCTCAGAGAGTGGGGTTGCACCGTTCATGTTCAGTGGGCAGGGCTGGTGGCGGATGAAGACACGCAGGGCGCCATCTACTGAGGAAGACAGGCTATGTATAGCTAAGTATTTGTAGGTGTCAGTTTCCATTGATTTTCTTCAAACCTTACAGTGATCCTATGGCACAGATAGTGCTTCTATAGTGGAGGAAACAGGTTCTGGGAGGTTAAGTAATTTTCTCAAGGTTGTGTAGGAGAGGAGAGTGACGGGGCTTGAGTTTGAAGTCAGTTGTATCTGATGGCAAAACCTGTGCCTGCACGTTCTTTACCTTTGCTTGCCCCCTGGGCTTGGACTCAGAGAGGAAGTGAATGGAGGAGAGAGAAGGCCTCGGCCACTCGTGCTGGAGAATAGAGGTTCTTAGGCACAAGGATGGGGACGAGGACGTGTGATTAGCTCGCCAGTCCACGGTGAAGAAGGACTGGGGCTCCTAGGTCTCCCTGGCCAGGGCTGGTCCCCAGGTTGTACACAGGGCTGAGTCTGCACATGGGGTGCAGTGGCTCCGAGGTGAAGTCCATCCCATCCAGTGGTTATGTTAGGATTAATCATGTGCCCTGAGAGCCAGGTCTCTCTCGCTGTGCCAGCCTGGGAAAGGCCAGTCCTGCCTCCTACACCTGGGACCCAAGCGTGTGGCAGTAGCCTGTGCCGGAGTCCTCTCCCTCACTGGAGGGAGACACGACTGTCCATCCCCTCCCCCTCTTTGTAGTTATTGTATTGGTTGCCGTATATATTCCTCATTCGCCACATGTGAAAATCTGTGCTTGTTATTTTAGCCAAAGGATAGTACCTGCCCTTCATGACCCCATATAAATTTTTAAATGGATAACTAAACTGCCGGTGCATGAGGTGCGCCTGGGGAAATCTCTGCCTCTGGACGCTCATCAGGAAGGGAATTGACTGGGGTGAGCAGATGGACACTGCTCATTTTTTGGCAATCATTCATTTGACAAGTACGCAGCACCTCCCCGCTGGTGCTCTGCAGGAAGCTGCCCTGTGTGGCAGAGCCCTGACACCTTCCACATCCACGGGCTGCCGACGGCCCATGCTCCTTAGGCAAGGGGCAGGCTGTGCCATGGCCCCTGGATCTTTCTCTTTGCGACCAGGGCATGCGTTTCATTTAATTACAAGAGACTATTTTAATTATAGGAGCACCATAACGTTATTCCAAAAAGCTTAGAATTGGAGGAAACAGCCATATTCATTACCCAAAACCAATTACTTTCAGTTTTTAAAAATTTTTCAGTGATTTTTCCACAAGCATCTGTTTGTATCTCCACTTTCCTTTGCTGCATAATCCCCATAGGCACCACCTTAATGATTGTGTAGTATTCTGTTGAGATGCCACACTCTTAATTACTTAACTCTGTTGTTGACATGCACAACTCTTTTGTCTTTTCACAGTTATTAATAATGCTGTGAGATATATTGTGCATGTAGCTGTTTCCATATTTTGAATTAGTTTCCTATGATAGAGCCCCAGATGTGGCATTCGTGGGTCAAAGAATTGGGACATTTTTATGGCTTCTCAAACATCTCATCAGATTGCTTTCCAGGAGAGTAGACAAAATTTATGATGCCATCACCGAGGCATTTGTTTCCCAGATGGCTGATCAGGGCTAGGGATGAAGCTTCTTGTGGTAGGAAAAGAAGGACATGCCATGCATGTATGTGTGTGCCTGGTGTGTGTGTGTGTGTGTGTGTGTGTGTGTGTATAGAGCTTCTTAGTTTGTGTATATGTTGATTGAAGCCCCTGTACCAGTGTGCATTGCTCTCCTTAATAGGAATATTCTAGGTATCTAATGTCAATACACTGTAAGAATTATCCAATTCAGTGTTTCATTAGTTGAGCAGTGTGTCAGACATGGGGTAAAGTGTTTAGACTTGGACTTTATAAAAAGTCAACATAGCTGATGAGAGCATTCAGTGACTAAGGGAATGCCTGAGGATGTGGCGTGGAGGGGGAATCACAGGAGGGCGGTACTGTGGAGCCCACAGTGGAGGGCCTTGCAAATACTGCTGATGTACTCAGGGGCTGTGAACCTAACCTGGGCTGGACGGGTCACTTTGCCTCTCCTTGCGAGGTCAGTGTTTTGAGTGCTGAATAGGGGTGCTTATGTTGAGAAGACCTTTGAGGGTCTACTATGATTAGCAGTTTGTTTTGATCTCTGTCACTGCAATTTTTTTCAATTGGTTATCTTTCCAGTTGCCTTACACATAATAAATATGTCAAAATAGGGATGGTACCTCTGAAAATTATTAATTTTATACAGTAATTATTCTTTAAATTGTCTAGTCAGTTGTTTTGTATTTGTAGTCATTTTGTATTTCTCAAATGCAAGCAGGTAGTTACCTCTTTGTCCTTGTGGTACTGACTGTTTTGCCAACATGAAGTAAATAGTATCTCACAGCTCTTGTGCTCACGTTCAGAATATCCAGCCGACTTCTCCAGGGAAAAGGAAGAGGAAATATCAGTAGAAGAATTTTTCAGTATCGATATCTAAAAAGAACTCTGATTTTGTATGTAGCCTCCCAAGCCATCTTGACGGGATCTCTTTATTTTATAATTGAGGAAACTGTACCCCTTAGGGTAAAGTGTCTTCCTCAAGATCACACAGATGGGGGCACGCTGGCAGTGCCAGGCAGGGTCTCATGGCATCCTTTCCACTGTGCCTGGAAGACCCTGGGGTGCTTCTTTAGCACGCCCCTCCCGCACGACGCCCTCTGCAGGGATGAACTGGGATTTTTCTGTTCTGTGGCCGTACTTGTTTGTCCTCTCACAGCTGGATAGAGATGTGTTTAGAGATTGTTGCTTCTGTACTGTAATTCAGGTCAAGTACAGAGCCTCATAGGTCAGGAAATTTGTATGGAATGCTAAGTAACTCTGTGGGGTTAAATTTCTATTCAAATTTCTACAGCTTTGCATTATTTCTGGGTTTCAGGGGTAATTTTTTTTAAGTTTTAAAGGGAGAGTGTGTCAGATGTGGTACATACTTTGTGTGCTTGCCACAGTTGTGATCCTGATAAAACTCACAATGTAATCCATATGCCCAGAGCAGAGATTTAAGATTGTCAAGGGAGCATTAACTTTGAGCTCCTTGATTTCTCTTGTACAACTGAAATCTAAACTTCACCTTTGCTCCACTGTGTGGCTGTTTTCCCTCCTTTCTTCCCAGAGCTCTCATCCCTAATACGTTGTGCACGTGTGGTTGTGCAGTTGAGATTCCGAAGCTAAACGCATGAATAGTGAGGGAAGCATTTGCAGTGAGTGGCAAATGCAGTGACCGAGGAGACAAAGCAGGAAAGAGAACTAACAGTGTGCTGGCTCTTTAACAGTGCATGTGATGATTGTCCTGGGATTCGAACAATTTGTAGGTGACTGGAACCTGCTCATTGCATGGCGGCTCAGGGCCCCTTGAAATTGATGTTAACCTCGTAAGCTGTCAGTAGTTATAGCCACTGGGTAATCAGGACCAGAATTTATGGGTGTTTACATTTCAGGGGGTTTTTACTATGTTTCTGTAATTTAGGACTCGTGGTGTTTGGCCTTGGTTGGACTGAATGGCTTGTTTAATGCGTGGTGCTGGTTCGAGTGTCCGCCCCTGCTGCACTCCGTGTGTCACAAGGCAGGGGCACTTTCGTCCTGGCAGAGGACAGAGGTGGTCTGGTTAGTCCACTCAGAGTCTCGCTTCACGCTGTCTGCGGGGCAGGAATAGGCAGCGTGGGTGTCCATTCGGTGGAGGAGGACAGAGGGCTTCTGGCCCATGGCCTGTGTGGCGGGCACCTTGTGACTTTGTTGGTCTTGAAGGAGTTACATTGTTTTTCATGATAAACAAAATACCTTGTTCTCAAACTAGGGAAAAATAAGAAGAAAACTTAGCCAAATCCCCTCTACCTGAATAGAAATCACTTATTTTTTTATTTTCTTTTATTTTTCTACAGATCATTTGTATGGAGCTGCTGTCAAAATTTTAGGAACTTTTAAGGAAAATTTTCTACGTTTAAAATTAATCCCTTGACTCTTTTTTGTTACATAATTCTCTTTACAGGAGCTTCATGTTCAGTGAGGGGCATTTATTGAAATATTCTTCTTTATACCTCTGGGCAAGTGGCCCAGTCCTCTTTTCCTCAGTGAGCTGTCCATGTGCTGTGGGGCCTCCTGTCTTAAATCCTCACTGCCTGTGGCAGGGAGGCGGTTGGGCTCCCCTGTCACTGAGAGGCCTGGGTCGGGAGGCTCCTGCATTAGTGATGGTGAAAGCGAGAGCTTTCAGTGATAAACTGCCTGGTGCGGCACACATGCCATAGATTTTCACAACTCTGTATCTTCCTAACTGTAAGTGATTCTCTAGTGAGCCTTTTTTCCTCCTCTAGTACTGGGCAGTGAACTCAGGGCCTGCCACTGGGCTACATCCCCCCTCCCTTTTTAAAAAAAATTTTAATTTTTTATTTTGTGGTACAGTCTCATTGAGTTGCTAAGTTGCCCACCCAGACTAGGCTCAAACTTGTGATCCTCCTGCCTCAGCCTCCCAAAATGCTGGGATTACAAATGTATGCCACCATGCCTGTCTAGTGACCTTTCGTGCATAAAGATTTATGTGCATTTAGGATTAGTTCTTTTTAGTATTTTCTTAGACTGGAATTACTGGCCAAAAAAAGGATAGATGTTTAAATTCTACTAACACACACACATACACACATACACACACACACACAGGCATACACACACATACACATGCGCACGTGCAGACTTTTATGTTATATTATTTTGATATATTGTTTTCTGTAAGTTGAAACAAGTGATGTCAAATGTATGAAATAACTATATACAACACTTAGCATTTGGTATTATTGCTGTTTAGCTTTGTTAGTACAGTACGTATTTGAAGTTCATAGTGATGGCGTTCACCATGGGGAGGTGGTATCTGTACAAGCACATTTCAATTTCTGATTTCTTGAGTCATACATTACTTCCTCTTGCTCTTAGGATTGTAGTGGGTAGGAAGGGTGAGGTGTGCAAGTTAGGATGCAGAACCCCCCAGCAATCCTGATACTGACAGAATGACAGGCAGGCACTTATGCTGCTCTCTTTGGCTTCAGGAGGTGAGAATCTTCTAAGGCTGAAGCAGATGTTTGCTTTTGTTTTTCTGACCTTAGCTATTGCTTCAGTTTGGTTTGGTAGCTCTTTGCTATTTATGTCAAGGTTTTTAGTGAGAGTAGGAGTGTGTGAGATTGTTATGTTTATTCCAAACAAAACAAAACACCAAGAACACAAAGATAGTGAGATGTGGCTAATTCTTTCCTGTGCATATAGTGTCTGGGGCCAGACCACACTGGTGCAGAGGCCTCAGGCAGAAAGCGTGGTGGATCGTGGGAAGAGGGGGGGTGAGGGTGGCTGGATGTTGAAGAATGACGAAGTCACGGAGGCAGGAAGGAGCTGGCACTGAAAGATTCGCAGGTTGTGGCAACTGCTGTGATAAAGCACCAGGGGCTTTGTGCCACAGGAGTGTGGTTCTGAAGTGATGTGGAAGGACACTCTGTGGACAGATTGGCCAGGGCCAGGGGAGGAAACAGCTGTGTCAAGCAGATGCCTACTAGAGCTAGGAGCATGCATTTTCTGTCTAGTCTTGTGTAGACCGATATGTTCAGAGTGTGAGAAACGCAGATGACCAGAAGAATGATCTGGGCTTGATGTGCTGTAATGTCAACTTGCTGCAAGAGTTTCTATGTACTTGCTCTTTCTGTCTGTCCTTCCTTACCATGGCCTGATATCAGATGGACCACACTAATTAGCCCTGAGACTAGTTCTCCCATCTAATAAAGTACTGAGTACTTCCTGGGTACTGTGCAGCAGTGCACTACTAATAGTTGTCTTAGGCCATGTGGGTTGCTATAACAAAACACCATATACTGAGTGATTTATACACAACAGAAATTTATTTCTCACAGTTTTGGATGTTGAGAAGTCCAAGATCAAGATGCTGGCAGATCTGATCGCTGATTGAGGACTCCTTGGCTTATAGGTAACTATACAGCCTTCCTCCTGTGTCTTCACATAGTGGAAGGGACACAGAGTCTCTCTTAAGACTCTTTTATAGGGGCACTAAACCCATTCATGAGGGCTTTATACCTGTGACATGGTCACATCCCAATGGTTCCATTCTAGATACTACCTGAATGTGACGAATTCAACCTATGAATTTTGGGAGGACGTATTTCGTCTAGAGTACCAACCTGTACCAAACACGGTGTAATACGTGGAGTAAATAGTGAGACATGAACTAAATGTGTTTCTGGCACTCAGATTCTCTCCCTGGGAGAGCGGTGGATGAATTTGAGGCATATACTTCAGGTAGACTCTGTAGGACTTACTGGCATGTTGCCTGTCGGAGAACCAAGGAGGAGGTGGGCTCATGGCTGGCAGGCCCAGGAGAGAGCCTTGATCTTTAGTCTTAGCTGCCTGTGTTTTATCATTGAAATTTTATGTTTTAGAGAGATGGCACACTAATTTCTTAAATGAGAAATTATTGACATTGATGCTGATTTGAAATCAATTTCCCTGGTAAGAGATGCTGACTCTAGAGAAGAAATCTGGGAGCCTAAGGATGGGGTAGAACAGAATTTGAGATTTTGTACTGTGCTCATGCAATAGGATGTATTTTAAATAGGTTTTTATGACACTCAAAATGATAAAATACCTATGGATATACTTGCCATAAGATATGTGGAAGGCATATATGGTAAAGACTTTAAAACCTTAATAGAAGAGTCAAGAAATGGAAAAATTAAGAGGTTTAAGAATATTGAAAGGCATCTGTTCTTTATAAATTAATCTTTAAAATCAGGGCAGTTCCAATTCAGAGAGCAGTAGGACTCTTACTACTACTGTTATGGGAGACACTTGACAAAATGATACAGAATCCATCTCAAAAAGAACTTCTCAGAATAACCTGGGAAGTTTTATGAGATGTGTTATGAGGGGCAACTAGACTTGCCATGTGTTAGATACTTCATGAAGCTGCACTAACCTGAACAGGGAAACTTCCTGCTACAGAGTACAAGAGTTTAAACTTCTTGTTATAGAAAAAAAAAAAAATAGGCAAATAGATCAGTGGAACTGTTCAGAAATAAACCAGAGATGAACCTAAAATTAGGTTATGATAACAATGGTTTTCAAAACACTGTTGGAAAAAAATCTGTTTTTCCCAAGTTAAATGTATAGGGAAATGAATAATAATCAAATCCATTATGTCCATTTCATTTTTTACACCCAAGTAGATTTGAGATAGATAAAAGATTTAAGCATGAAATAATGTCAGGTAAAACTTAAGAAAACATAGGTGTATTTATTAATGATGATGGAGTGGAGATCTTTTTGTAAGTAGGACATAAATTTCAAAGATCATAATGTAATGATTAATAAGTTTTATACTAGAAACTTTAGATTTGGTTAAGAAAAGAGAAAAACCCTACAAAAGCAGTCAAAAGACCAGCCACAAACTGCCAATTATTTATAACACATGTTACCCAAAAAGAGCTGCTGAAAACAACTTTTTAAAATCCATAGAAATAATGAGAACACCAACGATTTAATATGTTTGTGTCTGAATTAGTATGAATTAGTAGTTTATGAAAAAAATAAATGTGTAAACATGCTGCCTTCCTTATAATTCGTGGAAGGCAAGCCAGTGAGAGGGCATGTTTTGAACAGTTTGGTGAAAAAAATGAGTGCTCATGACTGTATGGGCAAACAAACTCAATAAACATGTGAGTGAATTCATGAGTGAGTGAATGAAAATTTTGCTCTTGGCAGAGCAATCTCTTTTTGAGTGGAGTTAGTATCCCAACAAAATGCATGTACCCATTCCCCAGCAGTCCTGTCGTTGTGGTTTTTGTACATATAGAGGTCTGCTAAGATATGTGGGCAAGGATGTTTATTTCATCACCATTTGTCATAGCAAAACCTTGGGAATGGTCAATATATTAGTGAGGGACACTGGTTAAATGAATCATAACACATCCAAATGATGATGTAATTTATAGTTATTTAGAGTGAGGAGGACTTACATGTGGTGCCACAGAAGGAGTACCGAGGCATGCTTTAAAGAAAAGATGTGTGGTTTGTCCCTGTATGTGTCCAAAGTCCAAAGGAGGTAGATGTGGTGGTTGACACTTGTGCCCTCATCTGTTCAGGAGGTTGAGGCAGGAGGATCCCAAGTTCTAGGCTAGCTTTGACAACTTCCCAAGATCTTATCGCAAAATAAGAGCATTAAAGAATTGGGCTTGTAGCTCAGTGTTGTCTGGACATTTCAATCTCCAGTATTCCTTTGGGGGAGGATCAGATTTGATGATTCATTGATAGATTTGATAGATATTGTGGGAGTTCCCTCTACCCAGTTAAAAAGGATCACAGGAAACTGTTTTGGAAGAAGTGACAGAAATGACTGTCAAGGTAGAGATCAAGGACGGGATCCTGTTCGCATTGTGTGTGTGTGTGTGTGTGTGTGTGTGTGTGTGCGCGTGCATTTGCATATGTGTGTACAGAATCTGTTTTAATTTGACTTTTATTTTGTGGTGCTGGGGATCAAGCCCCAGGGCTTTGTGCATGGTGGGTGTGTGCTCTACCCCTGAGCTGCTCCCTCTGCCTTTTACTATTTTTTGATTCAACAGAGATTAATTGAGCATGAGTTTACAGGACTTATACTTGCTTTTTATTTCACTATATTAAAACATATACATACCTACAGAATCCTAAGAAATATAAAAAACTGGCAAAAAAATTCCTACAAAATTTTCATTGTCATTTGTGATATTGGACTAAGAGGAACTTTATTGGTCCTGTTTTCTTTAGATATATGAAAATAAAATCTAAGAGATAGATTTTCTCAGTTTTTGATCTTAGTGGTGGTTTAATTATTTAAGAAGGCTGTGCACCTCTTTTAACATTTAATTTAAGTTTTTTTTTTTCCTTCAGCGCTGGGTATTAAACCCAGGACTCCATGCCTGCTAGGCAAGTGCTCTACTACTGAGCTATGTCCCTTCACTTTTTCACTTTATTTTAAGCTGAGTTGCCCAAGGTGGTCTTGGGTTTGCCAGCTTGATCCTCCTGAGTATCCGGGGTTATAGGTGTACACCACGATATGGAATTTTTTAACCATGGGGTTTAGCATGGATGTGAGCATAATGATTTGTAAGAGGTGGGAACAAGGAGTTTGTGTCTGGATTTAGCTGTTAAAAATGGAGACAAAAAGCCACCCATGGATTATTTTGTTCCACAGTGGTTATGTACTTCTGATTTACATTGATATATTTATTGTGGTTCCATATGAATTTACCCACATATGGATATAATATGGGAGTATAAGTTAATTTAAATTTCTTTCCATGCAAGGTAATCATAGAATTTTGTTAATGTTTATAGATTTTATGTAATATAGCCATACTCTTCCACAATCCAAATTAAGTACGTAAAGCTTCTGGACTTTTAATGAATTTTTTAGAGGTGTACAATGGGTGAAACTTGTAGATAAGTTAGAAATAAGCAGATAGCTTGGGGCCATTTTCTGGAAGCAATTCAGATCATGAATGAAGTTGTGCTCAAGTTCAGCTGTAAGTAAAAAGGATGGCAGTTTCAGTCACAGCATTCATTTATCCCCAGACATTAAAGTGGAAGCATTTCAATAAGAATTTCTTCTGGGCTTTGCTTGCTATTAATCCATAATAAGCTTCATAACTCGCGTTTGTGTGTGTGTGTGTGTGTGTTTCAGAAGGCTTTTTTTCACATACTTCTCACTTAGGTTGCACGACAACCCTGAGAATTCAGACTGGGAATTGTCTTTGTTATCTGAGGACTTGTTGTTTTATGTTTGATATGGTATTGTCACCCTACAAAAGGTGTTAACAATAGTGTAGGGTATTAGAGCAGAAAAAAACAAGGGACTATCAAAGCTTCCAATGTTCAGCTCCTCTCTGTAGCCTCTGAGAATGTGCTCATTTGAGGAAGTTTTTGAAAAATAGGATTCTTCTCAGGATGTGCTAGCAGATGTGGTACCCTGCCTGCTCTCTGTTCTTTGCTTTTGCTACCTAAAGACACATCTCTTGGAATTTCAAAATCACAGATACAAATATCAATTTCAAGGGTTCCAGTTTGTGCTCAAGTAAAAATTTGAATGCCACTCTATACAGACGGTACTGGTGTGCTACAGACATGCTACTGAGCCACAAAGACACGGTCCCTTTCCTCAGGAGCTTACATCTGGTGCTTTTGCCTAGGGATTCCTAGTACTTAAGTGGATGTGACCCTGTTTCCAGCAAACCTAGTGTTTCTTGGGGGATGTCCTCAGGTTAGTAGAGAGTCCTGACACTTTGTGTTCCGTGGTACAACAGGGGAAGTGCAACTTGCCATGAAGAACACATGGTTTGCTAGTGTTCTCCTTATAAATTACAACTTAAAGGAGGAGAGGAGGATCTTGTCGAGTTTCCAGTGGGTTCAGGCCATGGTCAGCTGGCTCCAGGGCAGAAGCAGCATGGTTGGAAGGGCATGGTGGAGGAGAACTACTCACCTCATGGCAGCCAGGAAGCGAGTGAAGGGAGGAGCCAGAGAGAAGAATGTTCTCTTTAGGTCGTGTCCCAGGGACCACCTCCAAACAGGCCTCACCTCCTAACAGCACATTCAGCTGTGAGCTGGCCCATGGGTGAATCCACTGATGTGCACAGTGCCTCATGATCCAGTCACCTTCTGAACATAAAGACTTTGGAGACATTTTCCATCTAAACTATAACACAGGGCGTGGCAAGTAACCCAGATTAGAGGATGCTGGGATGGATGAATGTGTGCATTTTATAGGTGGTGGCAGTACAAAGCAAAAAAAGGAACTGACCACAGAACACAAATAACCAGTCTCAATGTGAACTTCAGTAGTGTTATCCAGATAACAGTTTATCAGTGTGTTGTCTCAGTCTTAAATTCCAAGTTCACTTGTCCCTTGTCACTAGGCTGAGATGCGCCACAAAATCCTTCATGTGGGTCACAGGCTACCTGTCTGCTGGGAGCTTCACATACTCAGAGAGCTGTTACCAGCTGGATCTCATCTCTTGGACATTTCCAAAATTGCTGCTGTTTTTATATTTTGCTCCTTAATTCATCCATGAACACCTATTGGATGAAAGGCCATTTGGTGTAGGACTGTCTTTAATCATTTCATATCATTCTCAGCTCTATTCACAAATCCACGTCGTAGCTTTTACGATACAGATCTGCATATATGGCCATTTAACATGGCTTTTCCTTGTTGCTAACTTGATTTAATTTCTCCCAGCCGGCACTTTCTGTTAGGGAATTTGTTTTAGGACTCTGCTATAGATTGAGACAAGCTCTTCTGGGAAGTAGAGCTGCACAAGGCTTGAAGGATGAGGAGGCTCCCAGAGGGAAGGAAGAGCCACACAAAGTCTTGTAAACAGAAACCAATGAGAAAGTATTTTAAAAAGAGAAAATAATTCTTATGAAGCAGATTATGTGCTAGGGAAGTGGTGATAGGTGAATCCAGAAAGGTAACTAGTATTTGGTTCACTGGCTCCCAAATTCGGTGTTAAAAAGAATTTAAAAATATTGATGCCTTGTTTCCACCCCTAGATAGCTTGATTTAATTGGCAAGGGGTATATCTGAGGGATTGTGAATTGTAAAAGCTTCACAGATTTCGGTGCATAGAAAAATTTGGGAACCTCTGAACTAGTTTATGAAGGACTGATAAATTATACTAAAGCATTTGGATTCTATCCGGATAGAAAGATACGGTATTGAAGAATGGCTGAAAGATTTTAACCAGTGAATCTATAAAGTAGGAATTGCTTTGATTGCTTTGGGGTAAATGCACCGGGAAAGTGAGGATTAGAGGCAGCAAAATCAGGGTCCTGTAGGTGAAGGAGGCCAGATGAAGGGAGTGGCCATGGAGGGGGACAGAGGTAGCTGCTGAGGGAGGGGCTCTGCTGAACTTGTGAGGGATGAGCCTGGTGTGGCAGTGAAGGAGAGGGAGGGGCTGAGAGAAGTGGGGTAGGCAGGGGTGATTTGGGGGGTCAGTTCCGTGTTTTGGCAAGGATTAATTACCATGCTGGTCCTGCTGACTGAACCATGAAGACTTCTAAGCTGGGTTCTCCTTCTGTGAGCCAGCTGAGCATTATTGTTCTGAGACAGCTGCCTGGAGTCTCTTTTCCCTGGGCAAGGTGGTAACTCTGTCCCCTCAGTGTGATTGTGTGTCATTTCTGTAGTGCTCAGCGACCCTGAGTATCCCTTTCCATGATAGAGCTGCGAGCCTATATTTATTTAAAGGAGCTTCCTCTTATTCTTTTGATCCACACAGATCCTGAGGGAACAGGAGATGACTCCTGGCTCAGCAGGACCTAAAGAGCTTCAGTTCTCTTTTGTAAGAGAGGAGAGGTGGTTGAGGGGATACAGGTCTTATCACTGTTCCATAGACTAGAATTGAAAATTTATATCCCTTTCATCTGGAAAGTTTTTTGAGACATGTGAGGCAAATTTTGCATAGCAATCTGAAGTCCTTGGAAGAAAAAATACAGTCTCTGTAGCCAGTGTTTAGTTGTGTTCTAAGAAAATTTATTGTACAAAAATCTGACTTTACAAAGCAGTTATGTGGGGAGTGCAGATGATTTGCACATTCACTGATGATTTTCTTGCTGATTATTGGCTTTGTGCAAAGATGCCCTGAGAATCGCTTTGTAGAGTGAAATTTCAGTTCTTTGAATGACTTGGATTTTAAGCTAGTCCTGATTTCAAAGTATTATTTCTATTTGGGTATCATGTCTTTAAGGAATTGTTACAAGAATCCTGGACAAGCCATTAGTAGGACTAAAGCCATTTTGTCCCTGTATCAGGGTGGAAATTTCAAAGAGTTTTGATTTTTGTTTTTTGTTTTTTTGTAGTACTGGGGATTGAACTTAGGGCCTTTGCACTGATCTGTATTCCCAGCATTTTAAAAAACATTTAATTTTTGAGACAGGATCTTGCTATGTTGCTGAAACTTGACATCCTCCTGCCTCAGCCTCCCAGAGTGCTGGGATTGTGTGTACCACCAGGTCCGGCTGAGACTCTTCCTTTATATGTACATTGTCTGACCTTTCTACGTTACTGTAGAAAGATTGTGATGTAAAGGTTTTCCATGCCTGTTGTTGCATGCAGCGCCTGCAGAACCCCAAGGTAAACTCTCAACCCTGTGTGTAACAGTTCAGTCCGTTGTCATGTATAAGATTCAGAAGACATATATTACAGTTAATTAAATACACTATCAATTTACCAAGGTGAAAGAGTATGTTTTGAAGCCAGGAATCACAGGGATAAGTTTGAACATCATTTGATGGTGAGAAAAAGGAACAGAAATCATCAGAACACAATCTGATCCTTCCCCCAAAAATACCCCCAAACTGCACCAAAACAAAAAATGCACTCTATCACAATCTGAAAAATAGCATGACTTTAATATTAAATATTTGCAGCAAATATCTCTCCTCCATCTTTCACAGAAAGAATGAGAGACCTATCAGCAGTAAAACATGTATTTGCTAAAATACTGAGATCTTCTGTTGACAACGTAATATTTAGAGAAGGTTTTCCTTTGCTTGTTTGTATGTATTTATTTACTGTTTTTATTTATAGAAGAGTAGAACAGAGGAACAAGAATACCTAGCCATCTGTGATGGGCTGGTTGTAAATGCACATGCAGAGGCAAATGACCATGATAAACTACCACTTGGAAAATGCTTTAAATGAAGTAATTTCCCTCCTGCTACCTTACAGGGCATCACCAAAGGCGTTGTGCAGGGCAGGGAGGGAGGGAAGCGTACCTGGCTGGTTTTCAGTGTCATCCTGCAAGGAGTTCATTATGGAGATGTGTGCAGGCGGTGTCCAGATGCTTAACTGGCTGCCCTAGATGACTGGTGGAGCCATACTCACGTTGGCTGGCATCTGGTTTTAGGAGTTATTTATAAAGAAAGGGTCATTGTAACCAAAACAGCCAGAGAGATTGAAAATGTCAGATGCACTGGGGAAGATTCACCTAGGGTGCCTGGCTCTCTGGTGGGAGGAGTGACTTCTCCAAACGTTTGTATGTGTTGGGAATAAGCAGCACTTTCTGGTACAAGTCATGAGCAAAATACTGCAAACAAACCTACATTTTGGAAGTTACAAACATTGTAAATATGGAAAACTGTAAATACAGAAAGCTGTAAAAACTACTCAAGCACAAATTACTCAGCCAAAAATTTTAAGGGGATAACACGGGAAGAGCTTGAAGTCTAAGCTGTCCTCACAGCAGGAAGAAAAAGCTGAACAAACTGAAAATGGATGACTTGCCTAGCCCGGTCAGAGAGCTCAGGTGACAGGGCTCACCATTGTCCTGGGATGTGGAGAAGGCTGCCTGGAATGCTAGTTTCTCAGGAGCAGGGCCCCCAGCCAACAGTTAAGCTCAGCCTTTCACCCTTGAGAGCAGCTGCCCTTGGGCCTAGTCCTAGGGGTGTGTCCATACTTCTAGGAATCTGCTTCCAGGAATGAGAGTGTCACAAAAATCGCCTCCAGTTTCTTACAGTAGGAGAGGAAAGAACCCATTTTGAAATAAATCTGCCCAGAAAATTAATTCTCTTCTTAATAGAAGCCTGACCATGAAACTCTTTCACTAAAGCCTAACAGCTCATAGATGGATAATAGGAGATACAGAAGACAAATAGGCAGCTCCAGCTGCCTCTCCTCTTCTGTCTTGCCTGAGGGGAAAAGTAGATACCAGATACCCACCTGGGAAGGTCACATGCCTGCGGAGCAGCCTCTCCAAAGGCAGACAGGGTCCAGGCCTGCAAGAGCTTCCCGGAGCACTGCTTGTATGCTGGGGGAGAGTCGGAGGCAGCAGACAGTGAGGAGATGTAGACTTCAGCAGTGAACAACCTAGCTAACTCACGAACTCTTACTCCAAAAGCCCATTTACCTTTGTTCCTTTCACACAGCGCATTGCATCCTGCTTTCAGGGACAAAGTCAAAGGCATGCTAAGCAGCTAAAAGTGACCATCTGGGGACAAAGCGCAAAGAGCAGACCCAGGCCCAGATGTGGAAATGATGTTTAGGTTAGCAGGCTGGAAACTCAAAATACCCAGGATTAAGATGCTAAAGGCCACTTGCTTCACATGAACAAAAACTTATATTTGATCCCTAGCACTGGAAAATCAAAAGAAATAAAACAGCTAATGGCTCTGCTGGGTAAATGGATAGCGTACAAGCATAGATAGGTAATACAAGAAGAGAGATGGAGACTCTAGAGGCAGCCAAAAGCTAATGCTGGAAGTCAGAACACACGGTAACAGCCAGATGTGGTGGCGCATACCTATAATTCTAACATTCTGGGGGGCTGAGTCAGGAGGATCACAAAGTTAGAGCTCAGCCTGGGTAATTTAGAGATGTAGAGAGACCATGTCTCAGAACATGTAATAAGAAAAAGCTAGGGATGTCAGTCAGTGAGAATACCCTGGGTTCTATCTCCGGCACTTTAGAGAAACAGACAAAACGTCACAACCATGTCAATGTCCATGGGCGCATCAGCATACTGGACACAGCGAAGGAAAGAGTCAGTGGGCTTGAAGATACGTCAATAAAAGTTTTCCAAACTGGAATGCAAGAAAAGACATTAAAAAACTGAACAGTATTCAAGAACTGTGTAGAACAGTTATAAAGGGTATGACATATGGGTAATGGGTATTACAAGGAGAAGAAAAGACAAAAAATATTTGAAGTTACAATGGTTGAGAATTTTTTAAAACTAGTGACAGGAAGCTTGGAGGAAGATACAAGCAAATAGCAGAAATACCTTTGCTTCCACATACAATATTAAGAAAAACCAAAGACAGAGAAAAATATGAAGGCAAGCAGAAAAAAAGCACATGTATCTATGGTACCGCGGCACAAGGACAATAATTATGTCAGATTTCTCTTTAGAAATTATGTAAGCAAGAAAGAATAAAACCAGTGACCCAGAATTCTGTTTTTGTAGGAAATTATGTTTTGAAAGCTAAATAAAAATTGCCTTAGACAAACATTGAGGAAATTTGTCACCAGTAGGTCTGCCTGTCCATAAGTATTGAGAGGACCTCTCCAGAGAAAGAAGGGATTGGCCACCCAGCTCTGCACAGGCAAGGGAAGAGTGTTAGGGTC
Source organism: Dinomys branickii (assembly GCA_004027595.1). Taxonomy (NCBI): domain Eukaryota; kingdom Metazoa; phylum Chordata; class Mammalia; order Rodentia; family Dinomyidae; genus Dinomys; species Dinomys branickii. The sequence goes on from PVLD010000848.1 coordinate 172,179, forward strand.
CCAGTGATGGAAGGGCTTCTTGACACCCTCTGCTGAGGTCCCGGCGTGTTGTGGACATAGCTCTGCACATTGTGACAGCTGTAGCCACCACGCTTAAGATGACCACAGCACAGCGAGTTCATCGTGGGCCCTCTGCCCATGAGAGGAGGCACCCATGCCAAAGAAACCGCAAGGCCAGTGAGTAAGAATGAAAGTATGATGAAAGCTGTCTTTCCCTTACCTTTAGAAATAATAATATACTTCATGTTCTCTTGTGCAAAGGAAGCACTTTCATTATAGAATCACCATGCCACTTTTCACATCATTTGGAGACAATTCAGTGTTTAAGAGTAGATATTATAAGTTCTTAGAAAACCAAAACTTACCACAGCTTTTCAAATTAGAAACGAAGCTCTTCTGAAGCATCCTGCAAGTTTTATTTTCTAAGAAGATAACCCTTGATTGCTTTACCCCAAGAAACCTAAAGACCTCGGGTGGTCTCCCTTCCTCCCCTCCCCCTCCCTCTCCCCTCTTCCCTCTTCCCTCCATCCCCCCCTCCCTCCCTCCCTCCCTTCCTTCCTTCCTTCCTTCCTTCCTTCCTTCCTTCCTTCCTTCCTTCCTTCCTTCCTATTTGAAAGAGAATACAGTTCTTTGAGACCAAAACTCAAGAATCCACTGTGAATTATCTCTGACCTTGATTGTCCCATTTCTTGCCAGGACCTCAAGTGGAGCCACTGCTCTGGAATTATGGAACCTTAAGTCTCTGTCTGGGCCTGGGTGTTTGGTTCCTTTAACCCAGGGAACTGAATTTTTTAAGTTGGTGACTAAAATGGAATCTTCTTATATTTAACAAATAATGACTTTACTGATAAATATAGAAGTAATTATCAACCTTATAGTAAAGAAAGTTACAATTATGATTATAAACACCCAAGAAGTGAGGCTGGAATCATGCATCAGGGCAGCAAATTGGGGAATGAGCCTGTGTCATATGTTGGGCCACAGCACTGACATTCTAATTTTGATTTGTCGTTTCTTTTTTTTTTTTTTTTTTTTTTTTTGTCTTTTTGAGACAGGGTCTTGTATGCAGCTTAGGCTGGCCATGAGCTTACTTTGTAGTCCAGGCTGGCCTGGAACTCACAGTGATCCTCCCGCCTCAGCCTCCTGAGTGCTGGGATTACAGGTGTGCACCACCACGCCTGAATTGATCTGTCATTTCTGTGTTTCCTCAGTTCCTTCTATTCTTTGCCCTCACAATACAACAGTCAAACTGCGGGTGTGGGGATGTAGGCGGAACTTGTGTTTGGAATGCATGAGGCTCTGGGTTCAATCCCGAGCACCACAAATGAGTCCTTGTTTATGTACATATGCAACTAAATAAAGAAATAAAAAAACAAATGGGTGCACCCTGCGATTGGCTGGTACATTGAATACAGCAATATTTGTCTATTGTTCCAAAGGACAACTTAACTAGTGGTTTGTGTGTAACCTGATCATTTTCTTAGTAACTACACTGTAATTAAAGAAAAAAACTCAATGATTGTGTCATTAGTAATGTAAGCAGTACATGTCTCCTCCAGAATCCTGTAGGAGAGGAAAGCCACACTTCTATGAAACGGAGAGCAAGGGGAGTAAAGGCAACAGCACAGGAAAGCAGGAAACAGCTTCTACCCTGGGTGTCCTCTGGTGCTTGGTGAGGTTGGGCTTTTGGCTCTTGCCTCTCCCACACTGCCTGCCAGCACGGGGTTTCTCCCCTGCGGGTGACCTGTTGTGCACAGTGACATCTCCTCACAGAAGTCCTGTGCGTGCTGTATTCTTGGTGTGTGCAATTGTTGAGTGTCCCCCACGACCCCAGCCACCATTCTCCTGTGCCCTCTGCTTCTACTTCCTGGCCTCGTCTGAGCCCTTCATCCGTCACTCCCTCACTCTCCCCAGGTCTCCCTGTTTGTCTTTGGGTCAACTGGAAAAGGGCCTGGAAGTCCCTCTCAGTTTTGTCCATTTCTGTGCCTCTTTATGTCCTCCTTGAAACTCTTGACCCCATCTTTGTCATTCCAGCTGTGTGGATCAGAATGTTCTCTCTGCTGAAGCCGATGCACTGGACAGTGATCCCCCGGCTTGGGGGTTTTTCTTAGAGATGTTCCTGGGCAGATCTGAGAGTGGTGACTCAGTTCCACGTGTGGCCTCAGGAATGTCTTACTGGAGAAGGGCAGAGAGCACCAGGCATTGCGTGTGCTGTCCCTGCTGTGCACTGGTTTTCTGCTTGCTGCCACATTTGATGCCCAGCTTCTGGGCGCATAGGTCCCCACGCCAGCTAAGCAGCTCACAGCCCAGCCTGATGACCTTGTGGGTGTGGTAGCGGATCTGTACATGGTGCTGAAAGACCACCAGCCTCTGCTCCTCTGCATTCCAGGCGCAGTGTACATACCTCATTCATTAGTCTGGGATTTGTTCTTTCCATCCACTTACTCATAGCTGTTTCTTCCCTTGGTGGTCTTCCAGGAGTGTTTGCTCTTGGCTGTCTCATAGGGGTCATAGTGCAGACCCAAGGGAGCTTGATGTCTCATTCCATACTCCAAGCCCAGCCTGAGGGATGCTGGCTGTAGCAGTTCTCCGCCGTGTGAAGCCTGAGGTCTGAGCAGCTGGAATGCCCCTTGTGTCTGCCGTAGTACCCTTCAAAGGCACAGGGGACCCACGAACAACACAGCTGTTGGAAAAGGAGTCCTGGACCTTCCTATAGTACAGGTGCTCACCATCCTAGGGCTTGCTGACATCTTCATATGCATGGCACTGTCTTTCTGTCACACTGTACATCTCCTTTCAACCTCTGTTCTCCTGGGTCCTAAGTTGGAGAGCAGTAGAGTGAAGGCGAGAAGCAGGGGCCTTCTGTTGTTTCTTCAGAAAGAGACCACGGAGGAATCAGGGAATGGTATGGGATCATGACCTGCCAGGTTGTTGCTTTTATCCTATGCTTGGACCTTGGAGCAGGTGACTGAGAGTCCTGTGGAGCTGGAAGAGCCCTGAGCCCTCGTGGGGTCAGGGACCAGCAACAGCCGGGGATATGCGATGTCCCAGGAACTGGGGCATCCGCTTTGGCACCCAGAAGTCAGTGGGCAGCATGTGGTCTCGGGGCAACTGTGTCCAGGGTGAGTAGATGGTTTCCCAGACACCAAGGGAAATGGGGTTTCTATGGTAAGGGTCTGTGGAGACCCTTGGGCTGAGGGAATTGGCTTTTTGGTTGTGGAATGTTTGGGGTCCTTTGGGGGAGGAATTTGGGTTTCTCTGGTGGAGAATTCTTGGAGTTCCTCAGGCCGAGGGAGTGGATTTTTGGGATGGTGGGTAGTCACAAAGACCTAGGGTTGAGGGAAGAGAGGTTTGTTGGGTGGATAACATTTGTATCCCTTGGTGAGAGAATTGGGATTTCTCCCATGGGACATTTGGGGTCTAGCATGGAGGGCATTGAAATTTCTTACGTGTGGCATTTTGGGGTCACTTAGGCTAAGGAAATGGCTTTCTTTGTTTGGGGTACTTGGGGACTGTCAGCATGAGGGAACTGTGTTTTCTTAAGTGGTGGGTTCTCAGATTGGGAACATTTTGGTTTTGTCAGGAGAAGACTTGTGTCCTTTCAGGCTGAAGAAAGTTAGGGTGCTCAGCCAGCCATGGTGGCACATGCCTGTAATCCCAACACTTGGGTGGCCAAGGCAGGAGAATGCTGTGACTTTGAAGCCAGCCCAAGCAATTAGTTCAAGGTCAGCCTTAAACTACATAGTGATGAGACCTTGTCTAAAAAAAATGGGGGTGCTCAGAGAAGATTTGGGATTTGTGGGATAAAATGTATTTGGAGTCCCTAAGGAGGCGTGCATTCAGGATTGGAAGGTAAGGAATCTTGGAGTTCTAGGACATACACAGGGTTCTTAGGGGGTTCTAGGATGGAGGCATGAATCTCTAGGAGGTCTCACATTTGGGGCACTTGGCCTCTCTATGCGGACTGTTTAGGGTTGTTAGGTGGAGAGGGGTTGGACTCATAATGGGCCAATGGGGCCGAGCCTGTGGTGATTTGATATTTTTTGGGTGAAGCCTTGGAAGCTGACAGCTTTGGAGTCTCATGCTAGGTCAGTTTGAGTCACTGCAGGTGAACAGATTTGGGGCTGCCTCAAGGTTCAGGGTTTGGGTGTGTCTTGGGGCTGAGGGAGTTGGGAGCTTTGCAGAGGGCTCTTTCTGGCTGAAGCTGAAAAGTCTCTCTGAAGGCTTCTGAAGGTTTCATAAGCTGGGCACAGGTCCAGTCCTGTCAGTGTCCAGCCTCTTGGAGCTGCCCTCCCGAATTGGCAGCCTCTCAGAAGCTGAGTTTTGTGAGTACAGTTAGTCTTTTTTGTTGTTTGGCTTTTTGTCTGTTTTGTGATTTTTTTATTTTCACTCCACGCTGTGTTTTATTTAAAGTTTCTTATTTTTAATTTTTCCCATTATCTTTTTAAATTTAATTTTCTTTTTTTCCCTATTCTTTGATATTTGTATTGCTCTCAAGGTTTTTAATTTCAGTTTATTTTCAGTTTTCCTTTTTGTCAATTTGTTAGGGTCAAAGTGAAGTAAAAATAGAGACTAGTCTCTAATAAAATAGTTTGGGAGTAAAGAATTTTAATCCAGGACTCACATGCACAGTCCATGGAAGCCCCTGATGTGTCCAGAAAAGAAAGACTAGGTTAGATTTTTATTAGGACAGAGAAATCTGTGTAAGTTATTTTGAACAAAGTTCACTGGCACATTTGTGCTTGTGGGAGCTGACCAGATCTGACTGACCAGGCGGCAATGACTGTGGTAAGTTGGTCTTCAGGTCACAGTTGGCAGTTGCCACATGAAAATAGCTTTAAGGGCAGGGGAGGGTATCTTGCTGGTTTGGTTTTGTGAATCAGTTCCTGGAGCAGGTGTTCTCAGCTGTTTCCTATGTTTTCCATTGTCCCCCGTCTTTGAGTGGGGTATGACAGAACTTTCTCCATTTTGAGTAGTGAATTTTCACACTAGTGTACTGAGCAGGTCATCTGCAGCCTGGCCTCATACCCATCTCTAGTTGAGAGGAGACTCACTGTCCAGGTAGTCCTCTCGAAGTGAGGTAGGCCTCGCTCGTGTTCACTGGGACTGAGAGGACTGTGCAGGCCCTGAACAGTCAGAACACCTCCTCCAGCCTCCACAGAACACACCGGAAGTCAGACCATGGGAGCCTTGAGTCACCCTAACATTCAGAGATTGGTGGAGGTGATTGAGACACAGCAAATACTTCACCTGGCTGTGGACTACACTAGTGGAGTGAGATGTTTGGTTTCTTAGCATGGCTGCAAGACAGAGATGCTCAAGGCAGACTCTACCAGATGGTGCTTCTGTGCAGGCCTGCCCTGAAGAGGGTGTCTGTCTATGGAGACTGAAAGCCAGAGAACTTGCTTTTGGAGGCTGACCTGAACATCAGGGTTGCAGGCTTTGGCCTTAGCAAGTTTACCTCTGGCAAACAAAGTGGGAACTTCTTGGGATAATTCCCCTCCTGCTGACCCAGAAGTCATAGGGCCAGACGTATGATGGCCTGGTGATGGATAGGGGTAGCCTGGGAGTCAGTCTCTGCCATGGTTACTGGTTCCTTGCCTTCTGTTAAGGAACCTTCTGGGGTCAGCGGGTATAGGTATTGAGTAAAATATACAGTAGTCCTTTCTTTATATCCATAGGGTATGAAAACCTCCTTAAGAAGTTCCTGGTCCTCAGCCCCAGTGATAAAGGCATTTTACAGGAAATCCTGATGGACCCATGGGCAAATGTTAGCTATGTAAGGCCTTACTTCAGCCCGCTCCTGGACCACCGTCCCTCTCCAGTCTGAGTTGCTGCCATGGTGTGTGAATGGGACCATATTCAGGACCCATTAGCAGGTCAGGAGGAGGAGGAAGCAGTGGCCAGCTCTCTGCTTCTGGGATGTAAGACACTCCAGCTGGAGGGCCACACCATCACCAAGATGCCCCTATCTTCAGCTGACCCTGCCAGCTGCTGTAGTCCTTTTCATCTGTAAGAGTCTAGAGTCTCTGCCAGCTCGAAGCAGCAAATCTGCCATTTCTCTAACACAGGAAATCAGGAGCTTAAGAAGGACCAGGAGTCCCAACAGAAGGTCAGCAGAACAGCTGAAGTGCCTGTTAGTTCCTGTGCTGGAGATGAAGACCGCCTTCCCTAGCACAGCCTTTCAGCATAGTCCTATAACCTCCCCTCCACCTGTAGCGCCAGCGTCAGCAGTGGAGCCTCAGACAGACTCAGTTGCCCATATTGTGCACCCTTCGAAGAAACTCTATGCTGGGTGGCTCTGGTTGGGACCAAAAGAATTTTCTGGAAGGCATGAACCAGACTTACCTTCTGGCAATAGCAGGAGCAGCAGGGGGCCACTGGGAAGTTCCATATCTTCCTGTGCAAGCACCTGGGTTTCCAGTTGGCTGGGTTACATCCAGCACATGGCTCCAGAGTGGAGCCATCAAGTGTTTCCTGGTGGGATGCCAAGGCATGGGCGAACATGGGGAGTCAGGCTGCATTTGCATTCCCTGCGCCTCACAAGGAAAGCTCATGGAGTCAAAGGACATGATGCAAAAGACAGCCCTGTGCGGAAAGCTGTGGGATGGAGTCCCTCACAGCTCAGGTCCATGTCGTGTCGCTGTATACCCAGCCCTGAGGACTTGGTCCATGGAAGAAGGCTGCATGCAGACTGGCCTGTTCTCTTTGTGGATTCGTTTTATGAGGCTACTTTGCTCTTCATTGCATTCAATAGCATTATGACCAGAACAGTTGCTGGATGTCAGTGTAAAGCACTGCCAGGAGCTGCTGGGATTTAAAAGCGAACTTGGGTCCTCTCAACAGGCAGGTCCCTCTACCCTCACCAGGGGGGAACTTCTGAGACTGTGCTGCTCTGCACAGGGTCTTCATCCTCATTTCTTCTGTGTTTAGGGGGAGAGAACATGGTTCTGTAGAAATAAACACAATGAAAAACTCAGTTGGTAATCAGTTACAGCTTATTTTCTGAGTTGTTTTTAAGATGACTCGTGGGAAGCAATTACAGACTTAGTGGTTTTGGTTTATGTTAGAGGACATAGAGTTGTTACTTCCTTGAATAATTTGCTAATAATGACATTAACACCAGCAAATAACAGTAGCATTGACCAAAGACTTTTCATACCAGTCTAATTCATTTTAGCCACAAGTCCCCATTTGACAGATTAAGAAACATTGGAAGAAGAATCTTCTTGAAAGTCACAGAGCTTTGGACTGACAGAGCTCTTGTCATGTGAGCTGCACTATCACCCTCAGTAATGTTCAGTCACCTTTAGCAAACACCGATAAAGCCCTGGTTGTGACATCTTCTGAGGTTGGTTATACAGTTGGCTGGGTTGTGGGTACATGGATTCTGTCAACCTCAGCTCAAACATATTTTAAAAACATTGTGTCTAAATTAAAGTATAGATTTCCTCTGTCATTGTTCTATAAACAATACAGTACACCAACTGATATAACAGATACTTTGTATTAGGCATTACAAGTGATTTGAAACATAGTGCTGTACTGCTTAACTACAAGGATGTGTTGTGTGAAATACTTTCTTAGGTTTTTCTGGCCTTTCTTAGGTGACTGTCACTGTTGGAGCAGCATAGAGCATACTTACACAAACTAAGACAGCTATAATGTCATTAAATGGTACATTCTTACGGGGTTGCGATCAAATATTTGGTCCGTTGTTGACCAAAACATTGTGCTGCTCTTGACTATGGCAGGCTGTGTGTAGATTATATGACAACACTGTGTGGGTTTATATATAGGTCTTGTGGTCATGTGCATTTTGGCATCCTCAGGGGGTCCTGGAACTAATTCCCCATGGATATCAAGGTCTGACTGTACTATTTCTTTAGTGGTAACTCAAAATCGTGAGAAATGAGACAACCCGTCACTTATCGATTTGCAGTGCTCTTTGTAAATTAACTTTTCCTATTTCCCTAAGTCCTTTTCTGCTTGAACAGGATACAGTCCTTGGGTACAGATTCTACCATGGAAATGTGAACAAACCTGAAGCAGTGTCAAGCGCTGGAAACTCAGCATGTGTGGAACTCCGTGTTACTGGATGGGTGGTGCCTTGAAGGCCTATGATGGACATGTTGGCCCAGGTGTGGCAGCTGGAGGAGGAGGCTGATGAGACCTGAACCGGGGGTACTGGCTCGCAAAATGACCTCCATGTTATCCCCTGTCCCCAAGTTTTATGAGATAGATATCAAATGTGGAGTTCCTCCTTTAGGAGGAATACCTCTTGTATTTTAAAAATCTCTTTATAGCACTAGAAGAGCCCGAGTGATTTTTTAAGAATGTGAAAGTTAATTTATCCAAGTAGTTAATACTTTGACATTCATGAAGGTCAGAAGTTGGATGTGTCCGTAATATGTACAAGAAATATTAAGCAAAGAAATATGTTTATTGGGAAGGTACTGTATATATTTTCATGGTGCTAGAACTAGAAAGATTGAATAAAATATAGTAATTGTGCTTAAGAGTCAAATACATTTGCAGATTCATTCACAAGCATTTGTGCAGCATCTTCACGGGCCCAGCATCAAGTAAACAATAAAGAAGTACCTCTGTACTTCTGTTTTGTTGAGTGATGAAGACAAGTATTCAGAGAGGGCGCTTAGCCCGGCCTGTGGTGGGAAGTGTCTTAGTTCACTGGAGGTGCTGTAATGAAAGTAGCATCAACTGAGGCGGCTTGTAAACTGTAGACATTTATTTATCAGAGCCTTAGAGGCTAGGAAGTATAAGGGAAGGTGACTGGTAGCACAGTCTAGCTCAGCCTTCACATGATGTAAAGGGAGAGTTAGGTCTGTGATTTCTCTTTTATAAGAGCAGTAATCTCCGTCACCTGTTTACGTTCGAGAACACCTACTTGCTCATGCAATCACCTTGGGAATATGGATTTCAACAGAAGTTTTGGGGGACACACATTCACAGCACAATAAGAAGTAGTGAAACTTTTAAAGCAAAAGCTACATAAGGGTGAATTCTTACCTGTGTTGGAAGTGCAGGGGTTACCACTGAGAGCGGGGGTCTTGGGCATTGAAGGAACGAAAAGCCATGGTTCTTCCCGGTCCATAGAGCCTCTGCCCTTGGGTCTCTTGGACAGGCCAGTTTTTCTCCTGTTGTTACTGTGTATCTCCAGAGTATTACTAAATCCAGTAAGCGAACTGATCTGCATTTTTCTTGGTACTCATAGGCCTTTAAGCTCCTACACATAAAGAGGTCTTCACAGTTCATTTCAGATAATATACCGGGCTTCCTGTGTTCTTGCACCGTTTGCACACATAGCCTTTATGGTGTGTCTAGGATGGACGCGAGAGGAGGGCAGGAAACTGAGCACAGAGCTGGGTTGGGGTGTGGGTGTGCTGTCCTTCCTTACAGTAACAGACCATGGACTCTCCTTGTTGGAGAGGAAGTTAAGATTACAAGGGTGAAGAGGTGAGCGCATTCAGATAGGGATGTGTAGGGACTGAGCTCTGTACTGTGCTTCGTGGTGTGTACTTAGCCCTACTGAATTATCATTTGTGTGTTTAGCTCATCCCCTGGAATTGTTTTTCTATCCATAACGGCATCTGTTATGAATTGCTTAACTTTGGGAAGTTTATGTTGTCTCTAAAATAAAATCTGATTGGATATTTGAACCTTCAGGGATCATGGTCTTGGAAGATGCATGGTAAGGTGCAGTTGGGGCAATCAGATGGCTCTTTACTGGGAACAAATCACATGCTGCCTTTGTCCCCTCCCACCCTCCTGAGACTGTCTTGCGGAGAGACATGCCATTGTGCTGCAGGAAGGAGTTTGTCAGCTAGCGCTCACAAACATCTGCTTCCTTGTACTTCCTGTGGACCTCGAAGTTGCAGATCTTAAGAAATTTGAGCATTTATCAAATAGGACTTTCACTGTTGAAAATGTTTCCTTTTTGTTCACTTCAATCTTTTTGATAAAAAAAAGTGTTTAACACTTCTTGGCTCCTCCACAGGTCCATAGCAATGCAGTTCCTTTGGATTCCTGCTCCCTGTGTAACCTGGCAGCTCCGGGGGATGCTTCTCAAAGCTCCTTCTCCCTCCGTCCAACGGGGGAGGAGTTGCTGGCACACTGTGTGCCAGAGCGCCGGAGCAAATCTATTTCCACTTCCCGAGCACAGCCAGAGACCTCGCGGAGTGACGCATTATTCATTTTCTCCTATGCTAAGCAGACCCAGTGCAGGCTGCATCCGCCCATCTCTGCTGTCCAGCACTGCAAAGGGAAGGCCTGGTCCGCACTGCTGAGCCTGCCTGGCTGCCTCCCTGGGCTACCAGCTGTGTGCATCTTCCCTGCTTCAGGACCTCAGCGATCCCTCAGCCACAGCAGAGCAGGAGCCACAGCATTTCTAGTGGATCCTTGTGGGCCCAGCCTCTTCCTGCAGCTCAGCAACAGGCTCCTGAACCAGTGTCAGGAATTGCTATTGTGCAAACATTTTAGCTAATGATAAAAATGGTCCACTTATTTATAAAGGTGCCATGATTTATACTCTCTGATTAAAATATCAGTGAATATTTTCTTCATTATTATATACCTGAAAGAAGGATGAAACAAATGATCAATATTTGCAATATGGTAGATACATTGGTAAGAAAATGATTAACACTGTAGTAGTAAAATGTTAAGTATAATAGTAAAGAGCCAGGCGTGGGTGGTGCTATAATTCCAGCACTCTGGAGGCTGAGGCAGGAGGATCACCATGAGATTGAGGACAGCCTGAACTCCATAGCAAGACCCTATCTTAAACCCCCACCCCCCCCAAAAAAAAATGAATAGTAGTGAAAAGGAAGTAATATAGTAAGAACATAAAAAGCTTTTAAACATCACTAATATTACAAATGAATATGAAGGCATGTATGTTTAAGTACCAGACTGGCAGACATGAAAAATACTCATGCCACATCAGTAAGGCACTGAGTCGAGTGCCTTCTCACAGGTTGGCAGTGGAGCATTCACAGGGACAATGCCTGTGTGAGGCTGTGTGGCCCTGCATGATGATAGCTTAGACTACGCCCACCCATTCTCTACCCTGATGATTTCCCACTTGCTAACTCATCTTAACATAACTGAGTAAACCCTAAGGGAGAGCGGCCTGGGCTGTACAGGGTGGCATCATTTAGTTCTCCTAACCATCCGTGGAGAGCCACTCTACCTCCTCTTTGCTCTGAGGTGTTGGTCACTGGAGTCGTTAGCCTCAAAGCAAGTGCATCACCCTGAGAGCGACTGCAAGGACACTTTTGCTCTGGATCTGGATCGTGTGAACACAGGTCTTGGCAGAGCAGACCACTGTTCCTCCTCCTGAAGTAAATCATTACTGTCTTGCCTTGGCCACTGTGGCATCTGTTCAGGTGCAGCCTATTTAAGTGTGTGCTGTGTGACTCGAATGCAGCCCTTACCCAGAGCAGGTATCGCTGTCACCCCACCTGGTACCAGCAGGCACAGGCACAGGCACAGGGTGGGCTCAGGGTGCTCATCTCCCTCCTCAGCCACATTCATGGGAGCTTTCAGTTACCAGGAACAGCAGCTCGTTCCTCCCTCCTTCCGTTTAGAGCTGGGGCTGCAGCCTATGTCCACCTGGGGACCTTCGGTGATCACTTAACAGCAGGGGTTGGCTCTGTCATGATTTGTGATAGGTCTTCGTCCAGGTATCATCAGATGGTCATTTGGGTTACACAAAGTAATTGTTTTGTGGATTTTATTCCTGGTGGTTATATCTAAAATTAGAAACCTATTTACATATACTTTGATTTACATATTGCCCTGTTGTAACTAGCTTACAATAATCTATGGAGTCAAGTAATTAATGCATCTAGGGACTGTTGTAGCCCAACCCAGCATTAAGGGCATTACACATATTAGTTTGAAATAAATTTGTAAAAACATCTTTGTAATGGGAAATCAGCTCAGGCTGCCCAGAAATGCAGGTGGCAGTAGCTGCTTCTTAACTGATTTTTTAGGCTGGAGTGACATCTCAATTACCAAGTTCCAGGGAAAGTGTGACTTTATAACTTTTAGTACAATTTCCAGTTCCCAACTAATAAGGAAAAACAACAGTAATTATCTTTATGTATAGTCACTGTGCTAATGACAGCATGGTTATTCTACATTTACATTGTTATTTAATAAGAAATCTGCATTGTCTGTCAATTTCACTTATGCAGGGATGACACATATAGAACAGTTAACACTGGGTTTTGTAGATATGAAAATTTCCCCTAGTGCTTGCTGTGGACATGGCCTGTGTAACTGTGCCAGTGTCTGAGTTTGCCTTTTCCTCCTCATCTCTTTTCTCACTCCTGGGGTGATTCTCCTAAATCACCTGCCCCACTTGAGAGCAGAAAACCAAGGGATTGGTACCTAAATGTTCACGGCCATTCTCCTTGTATCGATTCCCACTCTGTAGGTTCCACCAGGCCCTGATGCTGACGTGGGTTTTACTGAGATGATATGCTGGCCACTGATTTGTACAGCTGCTTTTCAGTAGGTTGGGAGGCAATTTGACACCACTGAGAGATAAGGCCATGGATAGTATTGGAGCTGTGTTCTAAATAATAGAAGAGCACCTGGAATTCCTACTCTGTTTTTGCAATTTCCTTAAAATACTCACTGCATAGATCTTAAACACATGCCTTTTATTTTGTTGTTACTAAGTCATATACTCATTTTTGCTAGATTCTAGGTAGGCTAGCATTAATAACTACCCACCTTTTCCTATAAATTGCTAGAAGATGCATTGAGAAAGTTCAGCTGGCAAAGAGAAAGATACCTTTTTTTTTTTAACTTTAGGGTCATGGGAAATAGTTTAATTTTATCCAGAGACTGCCTAGTCTTGCTGCTGGTGGCCCCTGCTCCCAGCCCCTTGTGGATCATGTTGTTTGAGGATGTTGTTCCAGGTAGTGAGTTATAGAATGGTCTTTCCGAGGAGTTCTGTTGGCCCGGGAGTTTTGAGTGTGAATGATAGATGGACAGGAGATCCTATTTTTATGTGTTCTATTTTTTTCCTGAAAAGCAATTTCTTTTCCTCCTGAATCATCCTCTTCATTCACAGCATTGGGTCAAGGAAGACAAACAGTATGAGATTCAGGAGATCCAGGTTCTGACTGAGCTGTCTTCTGTATACTTCCTATCTGACTATTCAAGTGTTTGCTGTTTCGTAAGCTTTCCTGACTTTGTTTCCTAAGCTGATCTCTGTGGTCCATGAACCTCTGAAGTGTAGCAAGTCTACCTCTTTTCATTAGTGTTACTTCATAGTTGGAACCCAAAATGATGACAGTGTCTTTATGCTGGCCTGGTGACTCCTATTTTCTCTTATGGTTTTCAAGATAAGGCATATCAAATTAGGCATACATTCTGATCATTTGGACACTTGTAAACCATTCTCCTCTGGAATACATTCCCTGTTGTATCCCAAGGGTCTGGAATCTCCAGCTACAAACCTGACTGCCAGTAATAAACTTGTACTTACTGCAGACTTGCCAAGTTCTATGCTAGAATCCTCTTCTTTCTCTTTCTTGATCCAAGATATGACCTGTCCACCTTCACCAGCCAACACTGGCTGTGGCCAGCAGCCATGGTGAAATTCATCACTCTTGGACTTGAACAAAAGGAGTGTCCTGGCTGAGAAGTTTGAGGGAGGTGTCTTGTCTCTCCCTTTCTAAAACAAACCTATCCTATGTATTGGGTAGGTTCTGCAGTAAGAGTGCTTGTTTTAGTACACTGTGGAGTGCTATCTCCCTTGAAGTGTAGTACAGTTTATGAGGATAACTGTAGCACATCTTCATTGAGTTTTGATTTTATTCAAGCTTTGGAGTAATTTTTAATGTTCAAATAATAGCAATATTATGGGATATTAAATAATTCACACACTAGTGCCGTCAATGAAACTTCTTGCTCTTACTTTTGAATTATGCCACCACGTTTCACCAGTGATAGTCATTCACTCATTGTGAGCGGAATTAATTTAGAGTACTCAGAATATGTATTTGAGTGACTTTGTATATTCTAAAGCACTAAGTGTCCTGTTGCAGACACTAAGAAAATAATTCTTGGTTGATAAAATTCCAGAAATATATGGAAGATTATTTTTCATGGACTTTGATATTATTTTTCAGGTGAGCTTCATGTTAAAAGATTTTTTCTTTTCCTTGGCCGTGTAATCATGGCCTTTCTTATTCTAAGTTCAGTTCTTTCAAAGTATTTTTACCCAATTAATGAGTGGTAGTTACAAAGTACAGTATATTCAGGTACTCATACTGAGAGCTTAGCTGGAGCTGGGGGTTACATTTCCAGGAGCATTCAAGTGTCCCTGCCTCCCCCAAATCCACTACTTCTGAGGATTCCCTGGCCACAGGGTTCTGGGAGTGACTGGGATTTCTACTGATTTGGCCTTCTTTTCCATATTTGTCTCTAGTCACCTTTGTCATTTTAGGGCCAGGAGTGTAGTAGGAAAACTTGTATGTTAGGAGACTTTTGTGTAAGAGGGGAACTGAGATTAGCTGGCCTAGACTTATCTCAGCTGCGATTGTGTTGAGTCCGGCAGAATGAGATCAACACTGACAACACTGGACCATTATCAAGGGTGTAAGAAGTATTCCAACATGGCCAAGAAAAATTTCAGAGAGTGTCTGTTGTTTTGTAGGGTGTGGGGCCACCCCTCCATAGTCATGGTGTTAAAGAGGGCCCTATGTGGAGCTCTTGCCTGACATTATCCCGGTCATGATGATTTCTGAGAGAATGTGAATGAGGATAACGTGCATAGTTTGGGGAAAATCAGTCATACTTTGCTACCCATTGTAAATATATTATTTCACTGTTTCCATACAAACCCTGTGAGTAAAGATTCTTTTGGCTTGTTTGCTTTTTTAAAGATAGGCTCTCACTGTGTTGTTCAAGTTAGCCTCAGACTCTGAAGTTGATATTTGTGGTCCCTAATATACCAGAGAAAAAACTAATACAGTCTTGCGAGGTAACAAGATTTTCAGGTTAGATTTGGAAAGTATCAAAACCTGATACTGCTTCAGACCCAGGAGCATGTGACTTTAGAGTCGTACACTCATCCCAGGGACAGATACGGAGTGCCTAATGTGTGACAAGTGCTAGGCGGGTGCTGGAAATACCAAGAGGCCTCAGCCGCCCACCTCCAGGAGAACTGAACACCCTCTTCATTCGAATGCGGAGGAGCTTCCAGCATGACTTCACTGGAAGCACTGCATAAATGCATGACATTATATTAGGCTGGCGATGGTTTCCTGCCAATGTATGAAGTGCTAAGAATCAATGCGAAGAAGTATATGGTTATAAAAAAGAAATGAGCAGAGCCATAGAAAGGCTAATTGAAAGCACGGAATGTTAAGAAACTAGCAGATTTATTTATGCGCCTTTTGGAAGATGCTTCTCTAGCAGTTTTTCGCTGATTTTAATGATTGATGGTTTACCTAAAGTAGCTGAGCTATTCAGATGAACACCAGATGCTTTATTCAAAACGATGGCTGTCAGAGAGTCTTATTTTTAATACACCTGAAGATGAGTACCTATGTTGTGTTGGACAGAAGGTGCTAATGAGTCAGAGAGGAAACAAGCAAAACGGGCAATAGTGTGTTGTTTCAGCCTCACTGGCCAGTGGGTTGCACACTGTATTGAATCTGAGAGGTTAGTGGCCATCCATGAAGGAAGGAACTGCAGCTGTTCATCAGGAGGGTGTTTGGAAACTAGACAGGGGTGAGCTGCAGCCCAAGGGCAGCAGCAAAGGATTCGAGATGTGCAGCCACTGGAGCTTTGTTCTTCACCAAAATGTATTATTCGATGACTCAGCTCTTGGGATTATAGGCCAAATGAATTTCATACTAATGCTTTTACCCCTTCCTCTGTCCCTCTTTCTCCTCTTTTTTTCTGTCTTTTGCTCTGTCTCTTACTGTCTCCTTCCTCTCTTCCCTTCCCTTCTCTTCCCTTCCTTCTTCCCACCCTCCTTCCCTTCCTTCCCTCCTGCCTTCCTTCCTTCCTTCCTTCTGCCATACTGAGGATTGAATCAAGGGTCTTTGCACTGAACTATTTCCCCAGCCCTTTAATTTTTTATTTTGACACAGGGCCTCACCGAGTCACTGTTTTCCAATGAGGCTCCAACACATTGTCTTCCTGCCTAAAGCCTCCCAGAGTGCTGGGATTATAGGCACGCACTACCATAATCTTTTGAATTTAATACAAATGCTTTTTCTTGGATGGATAACCTCTAAAGCAATGGTAGTGAACCTATGGCATGTGAGCTGCAGCTGGCTGTTTGTTATCCTTGAAAGGTCTAAAAGGTTTGTCATCATTGCTCTGAAATGTACCATTCTGCTTTCTGAATTATGTTTGTATTTTCATCTCCAAATACTTTTCATTGGTTTAATAGAATTAGATGAGAAAACTTAGAGGAGAAACTAAAAAACATGCTTCCTAATGAAGTTCTTGTTCTTACTTAAAATAGGTAGGACTGGAAAATGCCTTGTATGCAGAACTAACCCTTGTGTCCTGGCCATGTGCCTAGGTGCCTATCTGTGTGACCTCATTTTTTTTTTTTTTTTCCGGGACCGGGGATTGAACTCAGGGCCTTAAGTGCTTAGTGGCAAGCACTTACCCCACTGAGCTGTACCTCCAGCCCCTCATTTTATCTACACAGCATTTACCATCATTTTGTAGATGAGGAAGTTGTGGTTTGAATAGGTTAAGTGACTTTCTAGTTACAGTGAGATCAGATTTGAAGTTTTCTTTCTAAACTCTTTTGCTTTTGCTGGATTTTCTTGTCTGTGGTTTGAAATGATTGAAGTATAGATATCCACCAGAATATCAGCTGAGAAGTGGAAAAGGTATAGTTTGTTTTTGTTTTTACTTGTTTTGAGCAACAAGATTATTTCAAGTACATGTTTTCAGGTGTAGAATCTGTGTGAGGAAGGCTTGCCTAATGAAAGAATGATCCTTTACTGAGGGTAGATTCATGTAGAGCAGAGTGAGTATCGTTCTGAATTGCCCCTCTCTGAGTATAATTCATCATTCAGATGTTCTTTTTGGCAAGTATTACTTGCCAGAGTGTGCTGTTTGGCCACTGTTTTGCTTTTCTTTTCTTTGAAATTTGGAGTTGTCCAGTCCCTAGCTAGATGTTTGACCAGGAGCATAGTTTGTAATTCTCGGTACTGACTTTGAATTCTGCTTGTGCTGTTTTTGGTCCTTCCCCATCTACTGCATCTTCTCTTCATTTCTGGTCTTCTAGACTTGCTCATCATTGCGTGGCTCTTCCACGACCAGGCTCCCTGGCATCCTCTACATTTGCTCCTCCTGCTCCTGAGCCACTAAGGGACCTGACAGCTGTCCTTTTGTTCATTGTCTGCTCTTTTAGGAGTGTATTTATGGGCTTTTCTAGGGATGCCATGGCCTTCTTGCCTCATCTACTTTAAAGTCTTTGGGATCAGGAGTGGTCATTTAAACATTTTTCACAAAGTAGGACTTGATTTGATTTTATGTTTTTTGTCCTCACACGTCATTTAATGTTATTCATTTAATGCCATTTCATTTAAACTACCTGGTAGTGTAGGGGTTAAATAGGTTGCTCATACATCCATTTTACAAAGGGTGTATGGGGCGTGGTGCTTGTACATTGCTAGTCCAAGTCCTAACTGGTGCACTCCTTTTAGCCAATCCATTCAGTCCTGTTTTTTAAAATTTAAGACACATGGCTCTGAATCAAGGCCAGCAGTGTTCTGAAGCTGTTGGTTTCAATCAGGAGCCTAAAGTGGTATCTTTCTATGATCTCTTGGCCATTTCAGAACTTTAGAAATGTAATGGTCAATTCATTAGAAAGAAATAAATAACTAAATAAATTTTATTCTGCCCAGCCCCTGGGGCATGCGAGGTGCTCCGCCCGGCGCCTGGGGTGTGCCAGGTGTTCTGCCCAGCCCCTGGGGGGTGCCAGGTGCTCTGCCCCATCCCCGGAGCTCCACCTGGCCCCTGGCACATGCCAGGTGCTCCACTTGGCCCCTGGGGCATGCCAGGCACTCCGCCCCAACCCTGGAGCTCTGCCTGGTGCCTGGGGTGTGCCAGGAGCTCCGCTCAGGGCCCCCTCCCCTGCAGAGCTCTGCTTGGCCCCCGGGGCATACCAGGCGCTCTTCCCTGCCTCTGGGGCATACCAGGTGCTCTGCCTGGCCCCTGGGACGGCCCTGAAGACTCCCCTGAGCCTATAGATGTGGATGCGCTGACAGAGCCTGGCAATTCGCTGTGTAACCCTGCCTACCTGACCAGGCACCCGATGACTGTGATGGCTTGCCAAAGGGTGCTTCTCCACCTCCTGCCATAGCAGTTTGTGTCCACCCACGTATTATACAGCACATTTAGAAGCAGCCAAGTCTCTCCCAAAGTAAGAGTATGAGGGAGTAAATAAACCAAAAGTGTAGTTATTACCACTGACAGGGTGGTAGAACAACGGAGGTGAAGTGGAGAAAATTGATTAATTGGGTGAGCCATCATCTATATTACTGAGTGATAGGGGCGGGGATGACATTATGTAATGCAATATCCAGTGGTGGCCCCCTAATATTTTCTCTGTAATTTGGTGTTTCCTTTATTATTTTTGTGTTAACAAATGCAAAGACAACGCTGTGTAATGCAGCATCCAGTGATGGTTCCCTGCTGTCTCCTCTGTAATTCGGTATTTCCTTTATTGATTTTGTTATAACAAATACGAAGATAACATTACGTTATACAGCATCCAGTGTCAATTCCCTACTGTCGTCTCTATAACTTGGTATTGTCTGTATTGTTTCTGTGTTATTCTGGGTTCTTTTGTCTTAAAAACAAAATTAAAAAATATAAAAGTTAAGGCACATAAACCATTTGACTGGAAATTTGACTTTTAAGAGGTTATTCCAAAAGCATATGTATAGATAGATATAAATAGATCTCTCTCTCTCTCTCTCTCTGGTTATATATATATATATATATATATATATGTGTGTGTGTGTGTGTGTGTGTATATATATATATATATATATATATATATATATACAAGTGTGCCTTTTATAGAGTTACTTATTCTAACAAGATAATGGAAACTTTTTATCTTTTTCAGTAGGGAAATGACAAAATAAATGGAGGGCTTTCATGTGCTCGATACTTGGGACCATTTACAAGAGTAAGGTAGATCTATATGCACTGCTGTACTGACATGGAGCATTGGCAGCATCAGTGCTTACCTGATGAGAACAGTTACAGAGCAGTACGCTAACATCTGTTTTAAAAACTAAGTCTGGGGGAGGTGGGGATGTATGCACGATTTGTTATGTGCTCATTCATGTGTACAGTTCCATGGTTTAGAAACTTGATTCTTAAGAGGTAAAGAAAGCATTACAGGTTTACTATCTTTGTAAGTATGAAGTAAAATTCCCAAGCAGTGGGGTAGATGAGCTAACACATGTAAACAGGTCTGCACAGTCGTAGAACTCTACTGAGTATTCAGTGAACAATAGGAGCGGCAGTTATGGTGGTGACAGTGGTGAAGTGACTCTGATGTTAGGCTTTAAGTCTAAGGAAGCCCTAATTGCAGAAAAGAATTATCTTGGTTACTTTTCTCTCACTGCTGAGACAAAATACCCAATGCCCAAGATGAAAGAAGGAAAGGTTTATTTAGCTTACATTTTGTGGAGGTTTCAGGCCATACTTGGCTGGCTCCAAGGCAGAGTGGCACATGGCAGAGGACAACCATTCAAGGAGGTGGAATACAGTAAAAGCAACCAGAGCAAAAAAGGGGAGGAGTGGCAGCCAGCAGCCTCTTTCTCTCCCTTACATATGCAAACTATCCACCCCAGGGCGTGTGTAGTGCTCACACTCACTGTTCCCACATTGGACCATGAATCAATTATAAAGTCTAGAAACCTGCCCCATGACTGCATGAAGATTTGGAGGAACATTCAGATACAAACCATAACAAGAATGCTTACATCCCACATCCTGCTCTCCTGGGTGTCTTAGTGAAGCTTTAGTGATACAGATACCCGGCTGGGGCATTTGTGCCAAAGGTTCACCACCATTGGAGAGTGTGAAATATTTAATAGCTTGGGTGATTGGCTTAGAAATTATGATTTTTTTTCTTCTGTAACATAAAATAATTACAAGTCATTTAATGTCAAGGAAACCAAAAAACATTTATCTTACCAGGGAATTAAAAAACAAAATATGTCCCACACAAAATTTATAGTCTAGTACATGAGCCATGTTTATTTGTGATGTGGATGCCTCCTAGCCCTAGCTTTATGCATGCCCTATTTTGAAAATCACATTTCCCATTTATAGATTAAGGTTCAGATCAGCTGTCACTGTTTGGTGATTTCTGTGGTGATCTGGTGCCTTCTGTGAGTGAGGTTGATGGGACTAAATTTGGCTGGCCAAAGATGTCATATCTGTTGACATTTGAGCTGGGAGACCATCATGTTCTAGTGAGTTGTAGTTGTTCTGAATTCCTGCTTCCTGCTCAGCATCCACACTTGAGGGATTTTCATTGCTCTAAATGACTTGTGTATGTGCAAAGCCCTTGTCTGTTTCTCTTTTTGCCCCCTCTGACCCATGTAATGTATTAGGCAGCCTTGGCTTGAGAAAGAAACAGGCACTGGCCTGGAGACCTGGGGAGAGGGAAATCGGAAGGAGCAGTGAGTACCAGGGAAAGGTCCAGAGTTTACTGTGCAGGTGCTTTATGTTGATATTCTTCAGAATGATGTAAGTTTTCCAGGTGGATGGACTGTATTCATGAGAAGCTATTTATAAATGTGTTTTTATTTTGTGTCTTGCACTTATGTATTGATGTTATTTTTTGACAAGTATTGAAATGTAGAATTGATTTAATTAAATGCACAGATGTCATTGAGATAAAAATGTTTCAGACTCTGCTTCTTCTGAACAAATATTCTTGGATAAAAATTAACGTATTATTGATCAACTAGTAACTGGTTCTAATGTAAACCATTTCTTGAAATACTTTTTGTCACTGCTATTAGGTGAAATCAAATTATATTGTATGACTCTGCATGTGGAAGTGTCATTGGAATTGTGAGCCCCTGTTTATCTCTGCTACCAAAGGCCAGTGACTCAAGAACAAGTTGTTGAGGCCAGGGCAAGATTGTCTGGAAAGCTGGTGAAACAGAAAGATAGAAGTGATGGCCAACAAAGACTTCTGGCTTAGGGGCTGTGGGCACCGACTTATATTGGTGACTTGGGGGAGGTATATATGCTAAGTGAGTACCAGGGTAGTTCCAAATTCTAGGATATTTAAAGATTTTGTTGGTCTGCTTTTCTGACAGATGGGCTACTGTTATCTGTAGGTCATAGGTGGGTTCTGTGAATCTAGAGAAAAGTTACTGATTAGAAGAAAGTCTCTGACTTATGTCTTAATTCTGCAGGAAATTAATGCACAAAGGTGTCTTTGCCCTATAAAACAGAAAAAGATACCAAAAAAACTGCTTTTCCCAGAGTACTGACATGGATAGGAAAAGCAGGTTTTTCCCAAAGGGCAAGGAAAGGTTTAAGTTTTGCAGGGAACAGTTTTTAACCAATTAGATGCTTTAGTCAGGTATCATGTAGAGGAAAGCTAGTGGGAGACTAATAATGGATTCCCCAGCTCTGTAGCTTCCAAAAATTAGTGGTTCTTTTTAAAAAAAGTTTTAACCTATAATTTTATTTTCTTTTTATTTTAAAGAATAAAAAATTAAAAAGATACAGAATTTCAAAACAAGATGATATAGGAAATCAGCAATGGTTGTTATATTGCATATTGTTATCTTCAAAGTAATTATTCAGATTACCAGATATAGGCATGCAAAATTGACAAAAAAATTAAGCATTATCTATTCTTTTCAATAAACCAGTAGAAATCAGCATCATTGGTTATTTGAGAAATGCAAATTAAAACAACACTGAGATTCCATCTCACTCCAAAAAGAATGGCTATCGCCAAGATATCAACCAATAACAAATGCTGGTGAGGCTGTGGGGAAAAAGGAACCCTCTTTACTGTTGCTGGGAGTGTAAACTGGTACAACCACTGTGTAAATCAGTGTGGAGATTCCTCAAAAAACTAGGATTAGAGGTCCCATTCAACCCAGCTATTTCCCTTCTGGATAGTGATTCATTCTTGAAGTCAACTAAGAGCTAATAAAGCTACAGGGATCTAAGTTTTCCCTTGGTAATATAATGAATGAATTTCTCATTATTATTTCTGGAGATTTAAGTTTTTGGAGAAATTTGGTGACTGATAATTAAAAGGCATATAACATTTAGAAAAAGAGAAAAGGAATGCTGTTAACATTTCCTATGCAAACATAGATCTCATTTTAATTTAGTCGTATTGTCAAATTTAAGTGGTAGTACTTACATACACAATAAATGTAGCAGCAGAAATCTGTGCTTTTCACTCTATATTTTTATTAGTACATATTTGCAGTACGTAGTGTTTACATTGCATGTGTGGAGTTGGTTCATGTGTGTAACACATCTTAATTCCTGTTTTCATCTTCTTTTCCTCTATGGTCTTCCCCTACCTCTATTTCTTGATCTCCTTCTTGTTTGAAAAACGTCTATCTCACTACTTCCTATTATCTACCTTTCATTTTGCTCTTTATTTATACTTTGAGTTTCTAATATAAGAAAAACCAAGTGATATTTAAGCTTTTGCCTGATTCATTTTCACTTAACATTAGGGTCTTAAGGTGCATCCATTTTCTTACAAGGAAATTGTTTATGTTTCTTGGGTGTATCTTTTGCCTTTTAGAGAGATGACAGGAAGAGGAAGAGATTTTGTTGCTGGGGATGGTGACCTCAAGTACTGGCCTCACTTGCTTGGTGTTTCTCTTTTCTTTTGGCCCAGAGCTCTTGTAAGACTCCATGTGAAAAATCGCAGAGGCGCACATGTAGTGGAACCCACTAATTTTCAAGTGTTTTTTCTTTCATGTCTTATTTTTATTGAGTGGATGTTAACTCCTTTGGGGTTAAATCCAGAAAGTAAGATTGTTTTTAGGTGAAAACACTCTAAATATTATCAGTTCAGAGTTATAAAAGAAGACGGGCCTTTTCTCTGCAGGAATGAAGAGGCGGCAGTCTGATCACCAGGGCCTTTTCATGCGCGTGTAACTGAGTCTTTTTCAAAGCTGAGTCTTTTTCAAAGTGTTTCTAAAACAAAGATATTTCTTCACACATGTGTAGGATCTCATGAATCACTGGGAAAATAGAACTATTTTCAAAAGCCTAGGTTTGTTTTTGAAATGAAGTGTATGTTTCCCAGATCTGTATTGAAAATGCAGCAAAGAACTTTCTGTGGTATAAGATGTGAAGACGCCATCAACTTTTCAGAATTTAAGTTCTGTTTCAGAGCTTAGTAAACAGCAGATGGCTCTTTATCCTTCTCTACAGGTATTTTCCCCAGTTTCTTTTATACCTTTTTTTCTGTTTTTTGATGCTTATAAATAGCAAAAGTTTTAAAACTTTCATATGGTCAAATTTATGCATCTTTCATATGATTTCATTTACTTTTTTTCTCCTTTCTGGAATAGTAATTCCTAACCCCAAGTGGAAAAATTACTAATGTGTTTTGTTTTGTTTTTTAAATTTAGAATTCTTTGTAGTCTGTTTTGATATATACGATAAGATAAAAGTTGCTTTGTTTTTCACTGTAATTGATAAACAATTTTTGATGTTGTTTCTTATGTATTTCTTCTATGAAGCTATTGGTTTATGAAATTATATGTATGGATATATATTTAAGAATTTATCTCAGTCTATTTACTATCTAATTACATTTGCTGTGTCAGTTTCTCTGCCAATTTTCATTACTGTTGCTTTTTGGGGGGCGGGGGGAGTATTTTTTGAGGCACAGTCTCATTATGCAGTTCAGACTGGCCTTGAGCTCACTTTGTAGCCCAGGCTGGTCTCAAACTCACAACAATCCTCCTGTCTGTGCCTCCTGAGTGCTGGGATTACAGCCATGCGCCACCATGCCTGGCTTACTGTTGCTTTTTAAATATTCTTGCAAAACCTTTTTAGCTCCTGTCACTTCTTTGATCTTTCAAGTGAACTTCAGAATCACTTTTCCAAAGTCCTTCCCTTTATCTCTCTTCTCTGTAGAAATTTCCACTGGGGATCACATGAAATCGTTTTGGGTAGAGCTAGCATTTTATACTATTTGGTTTTCCCATTCAACTCATATCTTTTGGTATTTATTCAGCTCTTCAAGGTTTTTTTAATACTGTTTTATGATTTGCTTCACATAGGTCTCTTTATATATCTGTTATTATAAAGGGTGTTTTAAAATTATGTCTTGTAGTTATTGATGGGCCTTAAAGCTACTGTGGAGTTTTTGAAAATTTAAGTTCATCCCTTTTATGGAAGAATTTTTTATACTAATAGTTAATAGTCCACTCCCTAGAGCTTTCCAGGTACACAGTTGTGTGGTCACGAATAATAATAACTTTGCTTTTTTCCTTCTAGTAGATATGTTTAATTGCTTGGCTGAAATCTCAAGAACTGGCTAATTATAGTGTCTTCTTTTGTAGGAGTGGTTTCGTAACTTGCCTAGAGACCACTGGTAACTATGAAGAAGGGCTTCTGGGGAATCACATTTGTTTGGTAAATGGGCCGTGGTATCTTTTTAATATTTTTGGTCAAGCAATTAGAATTTAGGGAAAATTGTTAAGATAGTAACATTGAAATTTATTTAAAGGAGATCTAAAATGGTTATAATTTTATCTTTTTACATTTCTATGTGAAAGCTTGGTGATGCGGAAAAAGTTTGAAAATAATGCATTCAGCCAGGCATGGTGGTGCATGCCTGTAATCCCAGTACTGGGGAGGCCGAGGTCAGGGCATCACTGAGTTCAAGGCCAGCCTGGGCTACATAGTGAGACCCTGTCTCCAAAAAAAAAAAGCAGTGTTTGCAAAGTAAAAAATCAACTTTTATAGAAGATTGCTTTGATAGCCTTATTATTATGGAGCATAAATGACGATGTTCTCTATTGTGATTGATTGCTGTAAAAATGGCAGATAAAGGTGTGTGATCTTACTTGTCTACATTGATTGCTGTAAAAATGGCAGATAAAGGTGTGTGATCTTACTTGTCTATAGCAGATTGGTTGAGTTCTATCACACTGAAAAAGAGGAAAGCTTAGTTTCCTGGGTGAGGAGGCACAGGATTTCAGGGATAGAAGGGTAGTTACGTTTGGGTTATGTGACTGTATATGCTTGGTCTAAGGATACACCATTACTGTAGGCTCTATTTTATTCTTCTTTAACAATAATAACTAATAATAATAATATTTGCCTTTCATGTCTATTCATTGCAGTAAGGCAGGATTTTTGTTGAGTCTGCTTTGCTTTTTAATGATGAGGCCACATTTAGTGATGAGGTGTTTTGTTTACCAGCATAACAAGTAGTTGCTTATGAGTTGTTTTTGCTCATGGCCTTCTCTAAAGTAGCCCAAGTGTCCAGGAAGCTGCCTTGTATGTAAACATGTGTTCCAGGAGGATGAGTGAAATAGATTATTTTCTCTAGTTCTAATAGGAAATCCTAACTAAGGTCTGTTCCTGGGAAAGATTAATCCTACTATTTTTATTCCTGTGGTCTCAGAATGCTTTTCCTTTATTTTTCTCTTTTACTTATCATTCTCATGATTTTCATAACAAACTAACCTATTTAGTTTGAAACCATTGCCCTTAAAATGAAAAGTTAAAATATTCTGTCCTTACCATTTTTAGCTCACTTTTTCTCAATGTTGGGGACTGTTACAGAATAACGCTGTCATATCCTGACAGGAAAGACGGAAGTGGGCAGGAATTGGCTACATCAAACCTCTCTTGGTCACAGACAAGGATCACTGCCTGAGCGCTCCCTGTTGTGTGAAGTCAAGGCTAAGCCGGTGTCCACCCTTCCTGTCTGGGAGGTGCTCTGACTGTCTATTCGGTGCCCATTTCGGGCAGAGGAGCTGTCTGCTGGGGCGGGTTGGGAGGGAAAGGGCACACAAGAGGGGGGAAGGAATATTTTTGTCATCTTGCATGCTGCTTCCTTTTCATTTGCTTGCTGTGTTGCCAGGGGTGGAGATTTTCCTTCTCTGAAAGAAGCTGTTTTGAGGGGAGCTGTGAGAAGCTTTTCCTGGGAACGAGTGGGTTGCGCGTGGCTGGCTGTGGGGGTGGTGTTCCGCGGCTGACGGGCTGTGGTGGCCTCGCTCTTCCTTCCGTATTGCTGTCCTGAGCATCTTCCACAGCGACATCCAAATTCATTTGCCTTTTTCTTGTGGATTTTCTTACTTGTTCCTGTATATAGCCTTTATCCAGAATTACATTTTTAGTAGTCCAGGCGGAAGAGTTAATTTGAACAAAGGCACACTAATTTTAACAAACCCTAAAAATGCATCAAGGAGGCTTTCTTCTCTCATCACATCACGTCTTCACACTGACAAAATTCTCAATAGTGATTTTTTTTCCCTTTTAAAAGTGCATGATATTTTGGCACTTGTAATGTAGTTGCTTATTTAGAGTGAACCTCTTTAGAACACACTGAGACTATGCCGGAAGAGAAAAATAAGAGTCCCCTACTTGTCCTTTTATTTCCCTGGAAATTTGAGTTTTCACTATTATGTGCTATTTTGCTGATTGTGCTCTCTTCCCAGGGTTTATTTTTTGGAAGCCTTATCAACTGGAGATAAAGGAACCGATAGCTGGACCATCAGGAATTTCAGCTGTGTTTGGGAACCTTGAGACTTTTATTATCCAAAGCATCTAAAATGAATGGAAAACCATTTGCTGAATGCTATTGACTAAATACCCTGCTGCTGTGCAATAGTTAACACAAATTTAGCAGCTTAACTCAACCCCAGTCATCCCTTACAGTCTGTGTAGGTGTCCAGCCCCAGCTTTAAGAATTTTCTCTCCTCTGGGCCTTACAAGGCTGAAATCAGGGTGTGCATTGGGCTACATTGCATGTGGAATTTATAATCCTTCTTCAGACTTTCATGACAGTGGCAGAACTTAATTCTTTGGAATTACAGGACCATGGCCTTCAGCGCCTTGAGGATCCTCTCGATCCCTTGCCACACCAGCCCTCTTCACATCATGGCTTTTTACTTTCTCAAGGCCTGCAGCAGAATCATTGTTCATTCAGTTTTTTGGCCTAGAGAAATATGATTGAATCAGACCCACTCAGGATCATCTCCCATTCAACCTGCTCATAGTTAAATGATTAGAGATCTCACTTTCATCTGCAAAATTCTGACACAGTCATGGGAGTGGTGGCCATCACGTTCACACTCAAGGGGTGCAGACTGTGTGCGGATGTGGTTCACTGAGCATCCATGTACTGTTCTGCCTCTGCAGTGCATTAGGGAAATAATTGGGGGCTGGAGATATTTAATAGTTTTTTTATTTTAAAGAGACAAAACAAAAACAAAGATACAGAATTTCAAAACAAGATAATAGGAGATTAACAATGGTTAATATAATATGTATTGTTTTTAAAGTAGTTGCTCATATTACAAGTTATAGACATAAAAACATGATTAGACAGTATAAGCACAAACTGTTCTCTTCAATGAGCTATAGCAATTAGTAGTATAATTATCTTAGCTATCTGTGTGTGTGTGTGTGTGTGTGTGTGCGTGCGCGCACGTGCCTGTGTTTTCCTGTTCTTTTCTCCTTTCCCCCACTGAGTCACGCTTGAAACTACTCAAAGTGGAGTGTGTGAGAGAGGTGAGGAGAGGTGTATGAATGGAAGCAGAGACCCCTAAGGAGGCAGTTGTAAGAACTGGGGTGAGAGACAGTGATATTTTAGATGAGGCTCATTGTGGAAGAGATAAACAGGTGGGAATCAAGATGTGCTTTGATAAAATTTGCTTATAATGGAGAGTTTGAGCAAAAGAGGAGCCAGTGATTCTGGGTTTCTGACTTGAAGACTGGTATGGGGAAGAGCAGGCTGGGAGGGGCTGTGCAAAACCAAGAGGTCCATGTTGAGTGTGTGAGGTTGGAAGAGCTTCTTAGACACCCAGTAGAGATGCTGCCACTAGGTCAAGGAAGATGAACACTAGCTACCATCGGGATTACAAACGTGGAGGTTGTTGGTGATCTAGACAGGAGTTATTTCCTTGTTGTGATGGGGGAAATATGTCTCACTGGGATGAGCCCGAGTGAGAACAGAATTAGAGACATCAGAAGCCTGAGTGACAACAGAATTGAACTGATTGGGGGAGCTCTGTGCCAAAAGGGTAGAGTGCAGTATTAGGGCAGTAACTGAGGATGAGAGGAATGGAGAGGGATTTTTTAAAAATGGAAAATATAATGACAACTCATGTGACTGTGTTAAGGACAAGCAATAAGGTTTAAGTAGCTTGTTAGAAAAATACAATAAGAATGTCCATGTCCAGTTCCCCAGACCAAGAAAAAGAAGAGGGTGATGCAAGTTTGTTTTCACCTTTTAGTTGTAATCCTTTTGTGAGTTATGATAGTACTGATTGTATTTATTTAACTAAATCATTACATATGAACATAAGTCTTAGTCATTCTCTGCC
Source organism: Dinomys branickii (assembly GCA_004027595.1). NCBI lineage: Eukaryota > Metazoa > Chordata > Mammalia > Rodentia > Dinomyidae > Dinomys > Dinomys branickii. The sequence continues at coordinate 200,795 of PVLD010000848.1, forward strand.
TTTTATGCAGATCCAAGTAATTCTGTGTGTCCTTCCTTGGAAGAAAATTCCATTTTCCCCTTTTCTATTTGACTTCTGTCTTGCAGTTAGGAAGCTGGCAAGTGAGGATGGCATTGGCAGTAATTGCTTGTGGCTTGATTTGTTTCTTCACCTGTTGAGTTTTTGTTTATGATGCAAAATCAACTTCCTTGGATTTACATTAGTTAAAAAGGCAATCAAAAGTAGACCATGAATGGCCTTTAACCACATTTTCTTGTTGCTGGGATGGAATGGAAGAAAGTCTAATCCATCCTTAGGGATCCAGGAATTTTGTACCAATACCTGTGAACAATTAAAAGTAGCTTTCAAGTAGCCACAGTGGGAGTCACAAAGCCCATGAAGTACATGCGGTGGAGCCAGCCTTGCAGAAGAAGTGGGAGCCATGCCTACCACCGAGCACTTGTTCCTTCTCTGCACCGGACACAGTCCTCCACTCTTACTCATTACGCATCCCTGAAAAGATGATAGAAATTTAATGTACAGAAGTTCTATTTGCTCCTGGAGAACTAAAAAGGTGTAAAATTTCTAATTACAAATGTGTATTTTTATATCAAGCTGTAATGCATTGTACATATATTTTGAAAAAAACATTAACAATATGTTAAACTGAAAAGTAAAGCATTTTACAAGCCAGTTATTTTGTAGGTCTAATTTTGCTTCTGTCAGCAGTAGTACAATCTCTGATCAGTAAAATAAATTAACAATATTGTTACTAGGAAGGAATTATTAGTGGTGATTTTTTTAAAGGAGTAGAACAAATGCATAAAGTAGATTTTAATGCTATATGTGTTTTTCTTTTTTCCTTGTAAAGCATTAGCTACATTTACCTCTGGATAAATGGGTCTGCAGTAAGCCATATATGCAGTGAATAGACTTACAAACTATATTTGAGTTAATGGAGTGTTCCAATGCTAGGTTTCATTTTATATTTTAGTGATTTTTTCCCCCCTAAACTTTCATTACCCTTCATTGCCTAGATAATCCTTAGACTTCATAGTCTTGGTATTTGGGACAATTTACTCTTTCTGCTCTCCTTTGCCCTCTGATGGGCTTATGTCCTGTACCTGTCGGTTGACTGTGAGTCACCACATTTGTACCCTTAGTTGTGCCCACCTCTTCATGGTTGTATTGTTAGCATCAGCACTTACATTTTTCCATTTCCGCTCATTTTTTAGAAACTAATGTACATAAATGTGCCACATTATTCAAATCAGTGTGCAAATAAACATTGCTTGGCACAGTAGAACTGATGGCCCTGTGATGAGCAGTGCGGAGTATTTATTCATCAGCTGGTGCGTGGCAGTCCCAGCCAGGCCCGGGAAGGGCAGTCTGAGGATGTTCCATTTGAATGTTGGCAAGTGCCAGCTCCATGAAAGTCATGCTGTGAAGGTGTGAAGTGTCATGAGTTCCTACAGCGCCGTTAGAGACTTCACTGTAAGTCTGCTCTGGCTTTCGCTTCCCCTTTACAATTGACCGGGTTGGTCTTTAGGATCTTTAAAACTTTTCTATCCCAGTTTAGACCAGAAGGTAGAATTCTTGTATCTGTTTACTTTTTACCTCAAATCAGGGCAATGTGTATTAGGATATAATGTTATAATACAATTTAAACATACAGTCTCAAACAGGAAAGTGGAAATAAAAAGAAAGATGAGAACCATACAGAAGTAACACAGACATGCAAGGCACTGGTGGCCTCAGCTGCTGAGGTATGGGCGGGCAGAGGGTGGCAGGGGCTCTGTTCAGAGTTCATGTTGCTGGGGCCCAGGACAGGGACCCTGCTGTTGAGGGTCTGCCGGTCCTTATGCCTTTCTACTTAAGTCAGTGGCATCGGTTTCACTCCTTAAAATTTTTAAAAGCCAAACTTACCTCCCATGTTCCCATAAAAGAATAAAAAGTAATTGATTAGCTCAGGTCCTGAATGCATGCAGCGGCGGTCCCCCTGCGAGGTGAGGCTGACTGAAGTGCCCTTTGTTTCTCTGCTAAGTGCAGGGTTACAGCTGTGCCTTCCGTGCCTTCTTCTGAGATCACTGCGCATTTGGGTACATGGTCCCCAGGTGAGTGCATCTGCGTTTGATGTGGGGGCTTCAGAGCAAGCAGCTTGTCAACCCAGTTTACCCAAGACTCAAGTCAGGATTCTATCTCTTGCCTGATTGTGTATTGGGACACTGCCAACAAGATGCAGTTCCTCCAACTTTTTTTCTTTATAAAGTTACTGGGTCTCAGGTATTTTGTGATAGGAACAGAAAATGAATTAATAATACATAACTTGCCAGAATATGTTTGATTGGGTGTCACCTCCTTCTCAGGTAAATTAAGTTACAAGAGGCATCTTGAGTACAAGGACAGATCAACTCTAGGGCATATTTAGGTAGCAGTTTACTTGCAGCTTCTCACACATTTGTGCAACAAGACCCCTGTGCTCTTAGTTCGGAACAGGTAAGAGAGATTTAGCAAGGAGAGTAATTGCAGTTTATTGTTGGAATTTTGTATTTGAGAATGAGAGACAGTTAAATGCCATAAAGTAGCACAGGAAAGTGGCTTGAACTTTAAGTGTTCCTTTTCCTTTGTTCTCTCACTTTACCTGGAGATTTTCACATTTGTATTAATTATCTGCACAGCACATATTAGGTTATACTGTAGAATCTGAATTTCAAATAAATGTCAAAATCAGAAAATAGGCTTTATAGTCTTTCATAGGCAGTTAGGAAGAAAATGTACTTTCTGTTTTTGAATAATTTTGTCCTATAAAGAACAGACCTTATTTTTTTAAATGCCCCATGACCAGAATAACTACAAAAACCTTATCGAACAACTCCTCGGGGATTCGAGAGACAGCTGCAGGTCATAGTGCGGGGGGACAGCAGGCCTGGGACCAGCGGTGTCTTCCTGGGCCCTGGTGCTCTGTCCGTGTTGTTTTATTACCTGGGCCACACAGTTGCCGGGAGATGTCCTCCCTCACCAGTCCCGGAGTTCCCATCCTAAACCAGTTGCGCTTTACTGTCGTTTGCTTTCTTTCGGCTCTGTGATGCAGGTGTGAGGTGCCACTTGGATACGTTACTCAGCCATTGCTAAGAAAGACATGCCTGCGTCGTTACTCGCTGGGGCCAGTGGTGTTTGTGTGGGTACATCCGGTTTGATGGCTCTCGGTCCTGTCTCTGTCTCTCTTCCCCTGTGTGTTGCTCTGCATCATTGGGTCCTGTAACCTTTTCACAAAATGCCAGCCTATAAAAGTATAGCAAGTAAATCTTCTGTGTTCTCCTCAGGGCCCAAGCCCCATTTTCCTGTGACTTTTTCTCTTTTTTTTTTTTGCCCACCAAGCCACTTTGTTAGAGCCCTGGCAGTTGAAACTACAAATACAGTATAAGATCCATGTGGTTAAGTATACTGTTGTACTCTTGATCCTATACTGTGCCTATTTTCCCCACCAACATTTTATTATGAAAATACTCAAGTGTACGGAACAAGCTAAAAAATCTTATGATGTGCCTCCACACAGGCGCCACCTGGGTTCCGCAGTTCACACAGTGCTGTACGCGCTCTGCCGCTGAGCCACGCGTTCTCCCCCTCTCCTGTCCCTCTACACATACGGCTGTTCTGTTGTGGGGGGGCAGAGACTTCAAAGTGAGACTTCCTCCCAAATGTGGATACCCGTCCAGTGCTCAGTATTTGTACACAACTAATTTTTAGGTAAACATTCTACACAGTGAAACACACCAATATTAAATTCATTTTTCTTTGAGTTCTGAGAAATGTATACACCTGTGCAACTCAAACTTTTATAAAGTTCCTTTGACCTTTCTCCAGTCTGTCTTCAATACCTGTCTGAGGAATGTACTGTTCTGATTATTTTCCAGTGAGGATTAGTTTTATCTCTTATATTACTTTATGTAGAGCAAATCATATGTATTCTATGTGATTATGTGATTGCACAGAATATCAGATTTTCATAATGGATGACCAGTATCAGTGAGAAAATTTTAAACCATGTTTATAGTTTCTGATTAGTGGGTACAGTAACATTTCCGTGTATTACTGTGTAGTGATTTCCAAACCTTAGCTGGCATCTTGAGTCACCCGGAAGGTTGTTGGGGTACAGATTGACTGCCCTCTCCAGAGTGCCATTTCTTGGGGCTGTGGGGAAGCCTACCCCAAATCTCCTGGTGATGTTGACGTTACTGGTTTTGGAATCATATGTAGAGAGCCATTGTTTTATATTGGATCCTTTGTTTTACATTTTTTGAGACAGGGTCTCACTATGTACAGTAGTCCAGGCTGGCCTTGAACTCACTATGTAGCCCTGGCTAGCCTCGAGCTCATGGCAATCTTTCTGCCTCAGTCTCCCAAGTGCTGAGATTACCGGTGTGCGCCACCACATCCAGCCTTACATAGAATCATTTTAAGTGTTTTATAAAATAAGTTTAAATTTCCTGGGAAAAATGCTCATGTGTGAAACTGTTTGTAGTAATAGTTACCATTGTTTTAAGTCTGTCCATTTTATTTTGTATCAGAGTTCCTTGGTCCCCTTCTGTGGGGGACTTGAGAGGTCATGCCTGGCCGTGGGATTCTTCGCTTTTGATTTATTTTCTGTGCCATTATTTTCTGTGCCTGCCTATGAGAGTTGCCTCACAGTTTCCATACTGTAGAGGGCCCAGGTATTTTTGAATTTTCCATTTTTGAACTCATTTGTCTCCTTTTATTTTTCCTTATAGCTAGTTTCTTTTTTTTTTTTTTTTTTGCGGTACTGGGGATCGAACTCAGGACCCTGCGCTTGCTAGGCAAGCGCTTATTCCACTGAGCTATATCCCCAGCCCCTTTATAGCTAGTTTCACTTCCCCCTTGTGTCTCCCAGCCACCTATTTTTCTTCCTTGGAGACATCTGCTGTTACCAGCACTTGATATGTACTCCGTCCTCATTATTCAGAGATTCTATATTTGTGAATTTGCCACTCACTAAGTTTTGTTTGCCATGGTCATGCGCAAGGGGCAGAGTGGGGGTTCCGGGCCTTGCTAGCGTGTCGCTCCCCCGACCCCTTCGGTGCTGCGGAGTCCTCTGAGGTGGACTGGGACAGTGTGCCTCAGCATGCCACCCTACGGTTACCTCCTCGTGAAAGCTCTCAAGGCATTGTTTACGCCTCTCTCCCAGTCTTGCTGTTCCGCATACTCCTGCTGCTACTGCCCATGTGAAGAAGCAGGCAGAAACTGCCCATCCTGGGCAGCAGGGAGAGGTCTGGGCCCATTATCTTAAAAATGAGACCAATGCAAAGTGTCTTCCTGGAGATTCCCTAGTTTTAGCTCTGTCATTTTTGCTGTGATGGGACAGTTGTCTTGACTGTACCCCTTCCTCCCAGTGTTTTGCAAAACTGCCACTGTAAGAGCTGCAACTACCCAGAAGGCCTTGCTCCTGCCCTGGGAGAGGTTGTCCCTGAGCATAGCAGATTTGAATTTGAACTCTGCACGACTGAATTTTCACCAATCAGTAGTAGACTCACCTCAGAAGGCTTGATGTAGACCATCTTGGACCAGATGGCTGGCTCAAATTCAGACCAATGAGCAGGCCAGAGAGTTTAGACTGGTTGCAGGCCTGCTGCCCTCCCTCTGTTTGGATCAGTGTAGGACAGGTTCCTCTCTGCACGAGGCCCTCTGTGCTACAGCAGAGGTCTTGTCTACATAAAGCGTCTTTCTGGTGATCCTGTAAATCTAACTGCGATGTATTTCTCGGGTGTCATGGGCTTGGAAGGTCCTGTAAATTACCTCAGCAATTGGCCATCATGACCTGTGGCATCTGGAAACCACTAGCAGAACTGCACTTTTCCAATTCGTGATTTTGTCATTTCTATCTGATTTGAGCAATGGAACCCTCCACTAATTGGCAATGTGCTGATGCGTAGATAAGGGAGTTGCCTGATAGGTGCATTTGCACCTGAGGGTGAAGAAGGTGACACTCTGCTGTCACATTTCAGCTCCGTACTGTAACTAAGTGTCGTTTTTATTGTATGTTTAGTTTCATATTTCACATATTCTGGTGCTTTTTAATCTCAATTTTAAAAAAATTAGTATATGTTTGCAGCATACAAGGATTACATTCCTCATGGGGAGTTGGTGCATGGAGAAAACGCACCTTCTTTTTCTGTCCCCTTCTCCTCGCTCCATCTCTCGGTCCCCTTCCCGTTTGCAAAAGATCCATCTCCCTGCTTCCGATTGTCTTTTATTTTTCTCTGCACTTATGTTTGGTGTTTCTCATATCAGGGAAACTGTGATCTGTAAGCTTGTGTGTCTGATTTATTCCATTTAACATTATGGCCTCAAGGTGCAGCCATTTTCCTGCAAATGACTCCAGTTTATTCTTTTTTAAGATGGAGTAGGACCCCAGTGTATATAAACACACTGTCTTTATCCAGTCATGGTTGATGGACAAGTGGCCTGCTTCCAAGACTTAGCTGCTATGAGCTGTGCTCTGGTAAACATGGGTGTGCATTGATCACTGTGATACAGTCTCCTTCACTGTTTGGGAAGGTATCTTGAAGAGGTATGGCTGAGTTGAATGAAATTTCTATTTTTAGTTTTCTGAGGCATCTCTATATAGATTTCTGTAGTATTTGTGGTTTTTATTCAGCTTTTGCTGTTTAAAATGGCCCACAAGTGTAGGACCGTAGTGCTGTTTGAGTCCCCAGGCATAGGAGGGTTGAGGTGCCAACAGAGAAACACACATGTCAAAGCTCTGTTCAGGCCTGAGAAATAGTGCTGTTTGTCATGAACTCAGTGTCAGTGCTGTGACAATATACACTAAATAAAATGTACTTAGACGGAAATGCACATGAGACAAGGTCATGAACTGATCATTTGGAAAAAGTGTCCACAGTCTCCCAGGAAACTAACCCTACATTTGCCCTATTAGCATTGCTTCACATTTTGCTAATCCACTGCTCACAGCTACTTTGGAGAACATAACTGCAATAATGAGAATTCTATACATAATGTATTTTCCTATACCCTGCAATTGTAGTTTCACGCTTTTATGTATTAGTGAAGACCTCTGAGGTTATAAAGGAGTAACAGCAAGTCCCTGACTTATGGACAAGTTCTGTTCTGGGAGAAGGTTTGTAAGTCGGATTTGTTTGAAATCCAACAAAGTGAGTGTTATGTAGTACACCTGTGAAAGTTTGTAATTCCGCTGTTCGTGAGCTGGAGACCTACTGTGTAGAGATCCTACCCTTGGAGGGTGTATTTTGGCAGAGAGCACAGTAGTGTATAAGGGGACTGGCTGGGGCTGATCCACGTGATATAATTTTGACCTGTGTGCTGAAATGCTGTTCTTCTGTCATCTTGCTGCTATGTTTGGAATATAATTTACCTTGCATAGAGCAACCTTCTTGGAATTTCAGATTTAAAAAGTGTGTGATTTCTGTCTTTGTCAGCGGCTTGTTAAGTGAAGTGTGCGCTGCTTTTTTAGGTACTTTATCACTGGGTCTGGTGTGGAGAATGGATGGAGCTGTGGAAATGCCACTGTGAACTGAATGGATGGTATCTTTGCTCAACAGTGGTTTGCAAATATGTAACTATAAATGTTCCTAATGGCTTTGCTCTTTTTGACTTAAAAAAACCGTTCCTTTTAAGGGCAAAAGCATTGCTCTTGTTGTCTAGTAGCTTAAGATCTACTAGACTAGCGAGTTACCTGGTGAGTTTAGTGAATATGTTACATGTCATGAGCGAAGTGTGAATAGGAAACAGGCGAGGAGGCCGAGGAGGTGCTGGCCCAGTTCTTCCTGGGGAGGATATGAGGGCTAGACGTGGGTTTGCAGAGGCATCACTCTCTGGAATTGTGAGTCATGTCAAGAGGGAGATGTGTTTCAGTTTGGAAAGAAATTTCACAGTGAACTCACTGGGGTTGTATCCACTGCAGAAAGCAGGGTAGGCTGGCATTTGTCATGAGTTAGGGAATGGCAGTAGCTGGGTGATCTGAAACCAGGAAGGCGTCACAATCTGATGCAGCCATGTTTGACTTTTTTGCCAGTAGACGTGACTTTGAATAAATTAATGAAGGTCTTTCATTGTGTTGTTTTATTTATTTATTTATTTATTTATTTTGCGGTACTGGGGAATCGAACTCAGGACCCTGCGCTTGCTAGTCAGGTGCTTATTCCACTGAGCTATATCCTCAGCCCTCATGGTGTTGTTTTAACAACTCAGTGAAGGAGTTAAGAAAGAAGACGGAAAAGGCTCCTAGAGGAGATGATGTTACACGACCATTTGCAGGTGGGAACTATTTCAGAGCCTAATAACTGGCAAAGCCTTTGTGTACTGCAATTTATTCTTTCTTCCATTACAGTAAAGACTCCGGGATTTTATTTGGAAAATTTTAGATAAAATCACTTTATATGGAGAATGTACAAGAGATTTTAACCTGGAGGCTATTTTTTCTGTATAACAGTAATATTTCTAAATGCTCAAAATAGTTTTTAATATGCAGTTAGTGAGTTGATTTAAAACTGTTTTTAATTTTCCTTGCTATTACTATTCTGCTTGCTAAATTATTTCAGGGTTAAAAAACTTATTATTTTTCATTAGTGGAATGTTTTTATTTAAAACTGTTATGTGCATGTGTATTAGTGACATATTAAAATTATTTAAAATGTTGCATTTCATGAATAATGAATTAACTTGTCTTTCCCCAAATATTGAACTACTGGTCAGCTAATACTTTTTGTTAAAAATAAAAATTAATGATTAGTATTAGGTTGATCTAAGTTGATATTAGTAGGTTGATCACACTGGCATTTTTGATGTCTTGCTTAACTTTCTTTAGAAGCTAAAGAACATGAAGGATGATTTTAGTATTTTTCATTTATACAGTGTGTATAAATACTGAATATTTTTAATATAGTGTACTGTGAAGAAATTTTTCCGTAGCATGTGTAGGAGAGCAGTCATACTAATGAAAATCCATGCCAGAAACTTAAGTTTTTGCTGTGGTCATTTTGTGAGAGAGGGTCTTGCTTACCCCAGGCTGGCCTTGAGCTCTCAGACTTGTATTCTTCCTCCTCCAGCCCCCAGACTTCTGGGGTTATGGCAGATGCTGCTCACACCTGGCTTAACATCGATTTAATTTCATGTAATGATTTTTTTTTAGAATGAAAGATAGTGCAGAGTGATTAGGAATACTTCAATTCCAGAAATAGTGGTATCTTTGGATGCTTACTAGTAAATCTTTAATTTTGGTAAGTCTTTGGTCTGCCATCATTCTCTCATATATTTATTTATTTATAGATTTTTAACCTTTTGACTTAGTGATAGCAAAACTGATTTCTCTTGGAACTGAGTACTATGTTTAAAAAATCTTTTAAAAGTTTTTTTTCATTTGTTTTTGCATCTCTCACAAGATATTTTTCTCATGAGTTCTCTGTGTGACAGAGTACCTTTAGTTCTCTAATTATTGAAAATGTAATTGCAAAGATTTACATTGATATTCATTTCTCAACTGAATTAGGGGGTGAGAAGACTTCTAAATGGGAAAGAAATGTTATATATTCAGATAATATTTGTGGTAAAAAATTGCTTCTCCCACTACTTTTTCTCCCCTTAGACTTAACTTTTTAAAAAAGACATTATCTGCACAAAAGGTAGCTATTACAGAAGACTCCAGTGTCAGGGGATTTCCCTGGTGCTCTGATCCATATGCCCTGGCACGGTCTTTCATAAGGCTCACCTCCTTTGTGCAGCTGCCAAGTTCATGCATAATTGTCTTGACAAATGGCATACTCATTAATACTGGAATGGGACTTTGCCGACTGGTACAAGCTTTGTGCCCCAGGCAACAAGCCCAGTGCCTGTTTCTTGTTGATGAGTATAAAGCATGGCTTAAGGAGTTTTGAGACCAATGATGGGTAAAGAAATTAGCAGTTGAGCTAAAAATTACTTACACATACATTTATCTGTGTAAGCCAAGAGCGCTTGGGAACCGTAAGGGGCCATAGGCATTTCTGAGTTGTTGGCCCTCTTGTGTGCTGGAGCTGAGGTTTCCTGTGCTGGCAGTTTTTTGTCACCTACATGCTCTGGAATCAATCAGAAAAACACATTGTGATGCATTGTTAAAAGAGTTCCACTCCATGTTCTTCAAGGCTGTTAAAATGCCCAGGGTAGAAACAAGATCATTGCTACTCAGAACTTGCAGTCATTCTAGGAATTAGGTCCAACGAATTCTGTGAAAACTGGTAAATGAGTCTACTTGAAACTCAAGGAAAGGTGTGGAATGCTGTCAGTGCAGCTGGGTGTCCAGATGTTCTTCCAGAGGTTTCACGCAGATGCATGTTAATGCCTTCCAAACACACTGTCCTTTTGGTCTTATAATGTTTAAATGATCCCACTTTGCAAATTGTTTTATCTTGAACTCACTGGAAAGAACACCATGGTATGAGAGCCATTTATTTGTTTATTAGTTCATTCAGGGAATGAGCAAACTCTTCTGTGCAGGTACTTCTATGTCTGATCACATATAGGAACAATAAAATTAAGGACTCCTGGCATGAAAAGTTTTTTTTTCTAGTGGAGCTATAGCAATATTCATAGGTAATTACTGCCTGGGTCAGCTGACATGAACTGTGTGAATATATATAAATACGCAACTTATTTATATTGTTTTCAGTCACGCCAGCAGGGGTAAGTCTCCCTGGTGCCCAGTTAGTTCCAGATTTTGTAGCTCCAGCCTGTTCTAAATTCTGCACTTCCAGGCCGGCCTCTTGATGTTCTTGTTCTTTGTGCACTGCACAAGGCCCCTCCCAGAATAACCCCAAACTCATTCTCTAAGACAGTTCTCTAGGCATCAGTGCATGGTCTGTCACTCACTGGTATTCGATTTTCTTAGCATGTGACCTTTTTACCTGTTACAGCCTCCTCCTCAGAAAGCTCTGGCCATGATACCCAGGGCCAAATGGCACACACGGTTTGATATTTAAGACTTTTGTCTTATTTCAACTATGCTCTTGGTTTCTCTGATTTATTTGGTTCAGGTAATGAAAACATTCTATAGCCTGATCTTGTCAGTTCCTGTACAAATAAAAATAAAAATAGCATTGTTTCTCCTGAATTGAGAACATGCTCCTTCTAACATTTTCTGTTATCTTAAATTATATTTCCCTTTTGATTAGTGTGACCTATCACTTTGATGCTTGTTACTATTTTTCCACATAATTAAAATTCACATACAGCTATTTATATATCTTTGTTGACACATCAGAGTTAAAGAAAATGCTGTTCATGGAAGGACTTAAAATTCTGAGATCATTCCCCAGTACATAGGTGCTAAGTGTGAAATGTGATGTCTGGTGGGAAGAGTCCAGGAGAACTCAGGCCAGGTCATTTGGG
>PVLD010000848.1:212291-241026 GCA_004027595.1 Dinomys branickii
GTGTGTGTGTGTGTGTGTGTGTGTGTGTGTGTGTGTGAGAGAGAGAGAGAGAGAGAGAGAGAGAGAGAGAGAGAGTTCAAAAATAATTACACCATCAGAATGTAAAAAAAGACAGACAACCTGTGGATAGCAATCTAAATGAGGACTAGAAAGATCTATTATTATCATTAGGACAGAAATGGAGTTTTTTAAAGCATTGATAGAAGTACAAAAAGCATACAAGACAGGCAGCAGTACAGTCACTGTTAAAGTCAACATTCTCTTCATCCTGGGGCTTCATAGGATAAGCAGAGGTGCTCTGAGGTGGCAGACCGGTCATAGGAAGTGACCTGGTGACTGTCTCCTGTGGGGTGGAGAAGGGTCAAGAAAATGAGAGGGCAGTGGCTTTGAGTCTGGGGTGGGCTGAGGTGGTGGCTGGGCTCTGACCTTAGGCACGAGGCTGCAGCAGGCTGTGTTTAAGGACCGCTGGGCCCTCCTGGGAGGGGAAGGCCTGAGCCCCGGGAGGAGGCTGTGACACAGTGTCCCAGTTGGCACATGGAAAGCTAGGGAAGGCTGGATGGTGGGCCCATGTTCATCTTCCTCTTCCAAGAACTGGATTCCTCTTGGCGCAGCTTCTGCTCAAGAGCCCGGGCCTGGGCACGAAGGTCCGGATCGCTCCATCTGTGGTCACTGCCTGGAAGGCAGATGCCCTGGGCTCTGGGTCCAGCCTCCTTGTCTTGGGTTCTGGCACCTCGAACCAGAGCGGCCCATCAAACTTCTTCTTTCCTTTTGTGCACTGGGCAAGGGCCTGTAGCACCGTCTCCTTGGCGCAGGGGTCTGGGCGCTTCTCGGGCGGCGGGCACTTGTACAGGCTCCCTGGGTGCACAGGGACGTTTACCTGGACTCGCACCAGGCCCTGGAGCGCCAGGTTCCTGGCTGCGCGCAGTCTGCGCTTCACGTAGTTGAAGCGGGCGTAGGAAAGCTCTGGCCTGAGGAGTAGTCCGGAAGGCAGCCTGCCGGGAGCGGGGCTCTTGGCCAGGGCAGTGAAGGTGCTCTGAGCGCTGTCATCGGTGCAGCCTGGCTGCAGCATGCGGAAGGGAGGGCGCTTGGGCCTGGGCCTGCAATGCCCACACTGCTGGGCAGGGGGCGGCAGCGCGGCCTTGGGCTTGCCCAGGTCCTTGCTCAGGTACCTGCTCTGGTACAGGCCCATGAGGGCTGAGCTTCGGGGATGCGGAGGAGGTGAGGCACAGGAAGAGCGAGCGACAGGGTTCACGCGACCTGTGACCGTTGGCTTGGAACGCAAGCGGAGTTCCAGGGGCGTCGGCCCTCCGGAACTTCTGTCCTGCTCTGGCCATTCCCGCGCTGCTGGACACGAAGACGTCACCGTGCTGCCCCGTACCGCCTGCAGAGCACAGGAAGTCCCAGCCTCTGCCCTGTCTGGTGCCAGGCAGACATTGAGCTTGGGCCGGAAGGACCTTGCCAGAGCTCTAGCGTTGCACCTGGCATCGCAGGTGCGGGCACGCGAGAATTTCTGCAGACAGCCGTTGACAGGAGGGTGTGCTCTTTCCTCACTGGAAAAATGAACATAATGTGCTTGGGTTTTCTTTGAAGGAGAAGCAAAGAACTAATTTACTCTGTTCAGTGAAGATGACTCTTATATCTTCCTTTTTAAAATTAGTTCATGTTTTAAGTACAGAATAGTAACGCAGGTTTTGGGGAACTGGTTCACGCATGTAACATATCTTGATTATTTTCCATACCTTTACCCTCCTTTCTCCTTTCCCTCCAGTCTCCATGACCTCCTTCCCCATCCCTAAGTGTCTACCTTCTAGTTTCCTATCATCTCTCTCTATTTGGTTCATTTTTTAATTTACCGTTTAGGTTAGTAATCTAAGAGAATACATGTGGTTTTTAACTTAGGAGTTTGGCTTATTTTGCTAAGCATTCTGGTCTTAAATTCTACCTATATTCCTGCAAATGACATGATATCTTTTTTCTTCATGGTGGAATGATATTCCATTGTGTATCTGTATGTTTTTAATACATTTATCTGTTGACAGGCACCCAGGCAGTTTCTGAAGCTTAACTGTTGTGAATTGTGTTGCTGTGCACATAGGTCTACATGTATGGTATCACTACAATTTAATGTCTTTACTTCTTTCAAGTATGTACCTGGAACTTGCATGATGATAGTATTACTATATTTAGATTTTATAAAAAATCTCCAGTTTGATTTCCGTACTGACTATTCCAGTTTACTGTCACCAACCATCTAGGAAGTTTTTTTTTTTTTCACTCTCACATCTTACTAGCATTCATAGTTTATTGTATTCTTTTTTTTTTTTTTTTTGTACTGGGAATTGAACTCGAGACCTCATGCTCACCAGGCATACCTTGTTCCACTGAGCTAAATCCCTGGAGTTTATTATATTCTTGACGATAGCCATTCTAACTGGGATAAAATAGATTCATTTTTAGGTTATTTATTTATTAATTTTATGGAAAAAAGTAAAATAATTTCATAACAAAATAATAGAATAACAATAGTTAATATGTTGAGTAGTGTTATCTTTAAAGTAGTTAATCAGATATGGGCTTATAAAATTCTCCAAATGATATTAGCATAAACCTTTGTTTTCAGTGAACTAAAAGAAACTAGTAGTATAATTATTTTGTATTTTGTTTTTTCCTTTTCCCTTCCTTCCTTTCCCCTTTCCTCCATCCTAGTTCCTCTTTCCTTTTGAACAGTTTCTTCCCATTTCACAGTATCTATTGTGGATTTTGGATCTTAATGTTATTTTTACTTGCATTTTGCTAACGGTTAAAAATGGTGAACATTTTTTCATGTGTTTATTGGCCTTTGTATTTTTGAGGAGAGTCTTTTCAGTTTATTTGCTCATTTTGTGGTTGAGTCACTTGATTTTAGGAAGTAAGGTTTGTTTTGAGTCCTTTATGAATGCTTTGTATTAGACCTCAGTATGAAAAGTAATTAGGAAAATTTTTCTCTCATTCTTTAAGTTATCTTTTTACTCCATTGATTATTTCCAGTGCAGAAGCTTTTTAATATGGTGTAATAGAATTTGTTGCTTCTGGATATTACTTCCTGTGCTATTGGAATTATTCGGGAAGTCCTTGCCTGTGCCTATGGCTTCACTTCTCTCCTTATATGATCTATCAGAAGTTCCAAAATTTGTATTTTTTAAGTAGCTCTTTGGTCCATTTTGATTTGACTTTAGTGCAGTGCAGAGATAGTTATCTAGCTTCCATCTCCTATAAGTAGATTTCCAGTTTTCCAGCACTATTTTTAGAGAGTCTTTCTTTTTGGGAACTTTTAAAAAAATCTGATGTCTGTATGTGAATGAGGTTGTTTCTGTGTCTTCTGTTATATTGGTTCAGTTATCTACTTTTGTGCCAGTATCCTGTGGTTTTGTTAATACTACTTTGTAGTGCTACTTGAAATCCACTATTATATCTGCAGCTTTGCTATTTATATAGAATTGGTTTAGAAATGGAGTTGTTATAAACCTGACTGTGATGTGTCTCAAGTACCTTGTGTGTCTGGGAACTCTATCATATACATATAACCTAGAGAAATAGAAAGATAAGCTGTGGAATTTTTACAGTGTCATTGTTGACAAGAACTACTGAAAAATAAGAAAAGATTACATAGCCAAAAAAAGTAAAGATATTGACTGTACATTAACAGAAATAATTCATTAGTGAAGAACAAAGTGTGCCAATGAATACCTTCTTGGTTATCAAATAGGTTAAAATATATTATATAGAAGTTGACTACAGATATTTAACAAGCTTCATGGGATAAGGTAACTAAAAGTCCCTGTTCATCAGCAGCTAGGTAAAGATCTCATAGATAAATTTGCTATGAAAATATTAATTGAAAATCTTAGTCCTGAATAAATTTTCTTTGTTGATGAAATAGCATTCTACTGACACTACTAGGGTTTAGAAAATATCTAGTGGCTGATGAAAAGGTACCACTTAGTTTTAAGGATGCTAAGCATAGAGTGACTTTTTTAAGACATGGTAGTGTTGTAGGCTTTCTGAAGATAAATCTGGTAGAGAATGCCCTCCACCAATAACCCAATGAACCCTATTTCAAGATGCTTAAAAGGGGTGTATAATTTATTTAGGGTTTATTATTTATGTAAGAAAGGATAGATGGCTGGAAATATATTTCCTGACTATCTTAGTTATTTTTTTGTTACTGGATAAAAATACCCAACACCGATAGGTTAAAGGAGGAGCAGTTTATCTTGGCTCACAGTTTGTAGAAATTTCAGTCCATATTTCGCTGGCTCCAAGGCAGGGTTGCATGGCAAAGGGCCATTGCAAAGATCAAACAGTCCATGGTAGGGCAGGCAGCAGGTAGGTGAGCCTTCCTTCTTTTCCTTTTTATTCCATCAAAGCTGGAAGCCTATTGGTTGGTTGCACCCATATCCAAGGTGGGTTTTCATCATCAGTAAATTTGTCACCCATACACAGAACTGTGGTAAACCGATCAGTGGAATCTAGTATCACACAACCCATGGTCCAGTATTACACACTCATGATCCAGTTGCTCCTCAAACCCCCACCTATGAGTTCATGAGCCTTTGGGGAGAAATCTAGATAGAAACCGTAATACCGACCAGTTCAATATTATTTCTTACCAGCAACACATACTGGCTAAAGACAAGCTGGACTAGAAGAAATACAAAATTTGTTATTCTTAGGCAATAGTTGCACTAGGCAACTGGTCTAAACAACCTACTTTTCAACTTCTTGTGAAAAGTAACGTTTTTAAGTACTTGGTTTTGCATCATTGTGACATCTTTAGTGCAGCCTGGTGGCTAAGCAATTTCATGCCCCTAAACCAGTGTGCACACATTAAAAAAAAAAACAAAACACTATATACTTCCTATAGTTAATAGGTTTCCAGAGTTTCAAGGCCTTTGGAAAGAATACAACCTTTAGAATACTGTTTATGCAATTACTGATACTTCAGATAAGGCTGGTAAATCAACATTAGTAAATGTTTAATACTGATGTTGGGCTAGCATGATGTTTGAAAGTTAACCTAAAAGTAGACACTGAAGTAGTTCATGTCACTAATGAAAAGATATATGCATCTCTATATATGCAAAAGTTGATAAGCCAAGACAGTAATTTACATGAATGTTAAACTTTATGAAGGGGGAGGAAACTGCTGGAGTGATATTAAATACAATAACTTGGAGGTGATTGATGGTAATGATGATGGTAATATCGTGAGCACAGGAGAAAACCCCCCCCAAGCTGTATAATGAAAACTGTGCTGTTGTCAAGACTAACCCTGAACTATGTGCAGTGATGGATGGCAGTGAGGAAGAGGCTACTTGGTTCGGGAGAGGCTGCTTGGTGTTCAAGGAGGCAGGACTAGCCTTTTAAAAGGCCATCCATGCTCGGCCTCGCCTGTCACTTGGGAATGTTGTAGTGAGCCAGTCATTAGATGCCCTGATCCACATTGGTGATTACCACTGTGATGGCAGCACTGATGCACCTGTCTCTTTGAGGTCCTAGAGCAACTCATGCCATGAGCTGCATGCATAGCGTAGGCATTAGTTTAGTGTGAACTAAGCTTTAATGATCAGCTTCCCTAGAAATAAGAAATACTTTCTTCTAACTAAACTGTAGCCTAACATGTTAGCTCTAACATGTGTTTAAGATTTTTTTTTTAACTTTTTTTTGTACTCAAAATTGAACTCATGACCTTGCCAGGCAGGCGCTGTGCCACTGAGCTATATCCCCAGCCCAACATTTCTTTCATGGATATAACTGAGCACCATATAATTGGTATAGCATCAAGTATTACTAATTTCCTAGAATGTGTAAATGTCTCAGGAAAATAGAAGTGAGTGATTGACATTGTGCCTATGACAGTTAATTTATAGCAAGAGAAAGAAAATTGGAAAGAAGTTTTGTATACCAAACATTCTACTTGCATTGTTATAAAAAATAATTGCTTAGCTGGCTACTGAATACAATTAACTAAACTACCTCTGGCAGCATTATATTTATAGTGGCATTTTTATTCTTGATACAATTATAACTGGGCTTAATACAGGCCATTAAAATATCTAGAGCTCATCTACACAGATATTTTAAAATAACTTTTTCTTATAATGACCTTTCCATTTTTTCAAAATATAATACATGTCTATTTAGAAAATTTATCTCTCTCTTTTTTTTTTGTGGTACTGGGGATCGAACTCAGGACCTTGTGCTTGCCAGCCAGGCATTTGTGCCACTGAGCTATATCTCCAGCCTATTTAGAAAATTTAGATCAAAGTGTAAAGTATAAAGTTACCAAGATTAATTGCTACTAAATTTTTTGCATAGCTCTTCTTATGTTTTTTTTTAACATGGTATACATGTGTTTATATATACATATATTCATAGCAATTATACAATTTTTTATCTTATCACATTATATGTAGGTAATTATTTTGACATATCACATTACAGGAATGTAGTTCTAGCATTAAAACACTTTGCAACCTTTATATTCAATGACTGCATAAGATTTTTATAGAACAATTCTGATTTTCTTAATTATTCTCTTGTTTTGGGACATTTTCTAATCTATAATTTTTTTCTTTTGTAAATAATGTGGAAATGAAGCTTATACACTTAACTTGTGTTAGTCAGCTTTCTATTGCTGTGACCAAATATCTACTGTTACCAACTTACAGGAGGAAAGGGTTGTTTTGGCTCATGGTTTTGAGGCTTCAGTCCATGGCAGCTGGCTCCAAGGCAGAAACATTATGGTGGAAAGCTGCTCACCTAAGGCAGCCTGTGGAAGCAGAGTGAATGGAAAAGAGCCAGAGAGGAAGGGGCCTGGAAACAGATTCACTTTTCAAGGGTGCTAGTGACCTGCCTCCTCCAGCTGGGCCCCACCTTTCAATAGCTCCTTCAGCTATGAACTTTGCAATGGATTAATTCTCATGATCCAGTCACCTCTCTAGGCTCCAGTTCTGACTGTTGCTTCTTAGGGATTAAGCTGTGAATATAGGAGTCTTTGGTTCTACTTCATATTTAAACCATAACAATTTCTGTCTTCATGTACATTCTTTCTTTATCATGAGTTCTGAGAAGCATCATTATCCTGTCAAAGCATATAAACACTTCTAAGTCTTTTGATAGTTCTGAATTGCTTCTTAGAAAACATTATCACCAGTAATATAAGAAACTGCCTATTGATAGACATTTACTTTGCTTTCACGCTGGTCAGAAAGAACAAAAGCATAGTCTTAATGTGTTCCTTTCTGAGTAAACATTAATGGGAGTTGGCTATTTCTTCACCACTATTTTGTAGAGTAAAATGTGTGTGTGTTGACTGAGCCCAGCTTCATTTTTTTCTCAGTAGGTGCCATTTAAGTACTATATTTGGGGTTATTTGGTGTGTTTGATCATTGTTGTGTGGTGTTTTTGCCTTTTTCTTTAAGCTAACTGGCCCTTAGAGAAACTACTGGTCCAGTGACATTCATGCACTACCTAGTGTGTCTTTTATACAAAAGAAAGAGGGAGACTGAGAGGATTGTTCAAATTCTAATGAAATTCCTTCATTCTACAACAAACATTTATTCACTGTTTTACTACTTCTGGTCACTGTGTTAGATTAGTAGTGGTAAAGAATGTTGATGGCATTGTCGATATGACCAAAGCCCCCAAGCAGAAAGAGAATCTAGGCATAATATATGACTATGTAACAGATGCGTTGATGCCTTTGGAAATGATACTTGTTCAGGCAGCCTTGCAGAGAAGTGGACTTGACTACCATGCCCGCTATTTGGACATCGTAGCAGCTTACTCCTAGTAGTAATGATTAATAAGAAATAATTTCTGTCACTTACCTAGTGCCCATTTTGTTCCTTCAAGATACTATGTTGTATCCTTTACATTCACTTTTTAAATATTCCTTTCACCAGTGCAAGAGATAGCCTTTCATTTTGATGGGGTGCCTCTGTGGGAACCAACAAGTGAGATGCATGTGTGAGGAACAGAAACCGAGAGGGAGAAGCAGAGCTGGTAACCACTAACAGCTGCCTAAAAGCACCTTTTCTGGAACAACTCTGAACTTTGTGTAACAGTGTATGTCTTTGGAAGGAAGACATTCTTGCTTACATCTTGCCATGGATGCGGAATTGGGTACCTAACAACCTAACAGCATGGCTTTGTAATAAGCTGTGTGAGACTGCATATGCATGTTTAGAATTCATAGTCACTGCAGTGACAAGTTGCTGAATAATGTAGATGGGAAGACAGATTACAGGTGAAGCTCAGTCAAAGCCACTTTTGATGCACTTCTGACAAAATAATACCATGAATGAATAAATCCAGAGTTCTCTGAGTATCTGAGAATTTTCTGTATGATAGTCTTAGGTGACAGTCTTATGTATAGGTTTCTAATAAACAGTATTCCAGCAAGCACAATATTTAATTTGGAGTTAGATGTTCTCCTTTCTGGTTTTGAATCCAGTAAAGTGTGCTGCCCATTTGCATGCTAGTGTGGGTTATTTCAAGAAACGTAATTCTCTCCTAGTGCAGCTTGTGTGTTTTCTTGATATGATTGCATGGCCTTTGAAGTTAAATAACAATGTAGTTTTATGTTTTAAAGTAGCTCAATAGCTTCAGATTCCAAACTTTAGAAGATTTGTGTGCTTTAAGTTTATGAACTGACATTATTTATGAACATTCAGATATGACTCTCTCATTACTGAGCTCCCTGAGGGAATTTAAAACGGGCTTCTGTGGGACTGGGGAAAGAACCCTGTATTAGTGCTCCAGAATTTTTGCTATTGTCTTACTTGTGCTGTTAGCACGAACAGATTTTGTTCAGCTGTATGTGCATCTTCATCACCCCATCTGAGTGGCACCTGGCTGACTGCTGAGATGACTTTTGGCAGGAGATTTGGTGGTGTTCTTGGCCTCCAGGCATTTTTCTTTCCCTCTCCCCTCACCCCTCCTCCTCCTCTTCATCCCTAGTTCCTTCTCTGCCCCTCCTCCTCTCTCTTCTTCCCTTTCTGGTCTTCTCCTTCTTCCTCCTTCTCCGCCTTCTTCAATGTTTTCATTTTAATCTGGGTCAGTACTTTGTCTTCTGACAGGTCTGTGGCCCTTCTCCACTAAATTCAGTCCCATGCCTGTTTTATTGTGGGTGTAGTAGAAATACGTTCTTTTACAAAACAAAGATGTATTTGATGGATGGTATAAAGGTGTCAAGGTTAAATAACATGACCAGGTTAAAGGATGGAGAAGATCAGTACATATAAAAATAGTTCCAGCTGTCCATTAGTGTAGTCTATCACTTTCCTTAACTGTTCCATTTATTTTTCTTTTTATTTTTTGGTACCGGGAATCAAATTCAGGACCTTGCGCTTGCCAGGCAGGCGCTGTGCTGCTGAGCTATATCCCCAGCCCTCCATTTATTTTTAAATATTATTAAATAAAGGTCATCACTACCAAAAGTGGTATCCTTTATTCAAAATAGTGAAAAAGCATTTTTAATGTTCTTTTGTCATCTTCTGAAATAATTCAGAAGCCAGAAGTCATGCTCTGTCCAAGGTAAGCTGAACTTTGTAGTTATAAGACAGAAGGCAGAGATGGGGAAGCATGGCTATTTAATATACTGTTTCTTGTATCCTCAGAGGCTTGTATGTGATCATATGCTTTGTCTAATTTATAAGACCCTGATTAGGGTCTGACTAAGTGGATGTAAACTTTCAGGTGATCCTTCTAAAGTTTTCTGGCCCTAGGACCGCTAATGCTCAGTGTACTTTATATGTGCATAGGAAATAGCACAGTGAAACCCATTAGTTTATATAATTAATGAACGTTAATAAAAACGTGCTATTTTTGCTGCAGAAAGTAGTAAAAATAAAATAAGTTTTCACCTTTAAGTCTTCTCCTCCATGAGCAGTTTGGAACACGGCAGCATAGTGAAGGACATTTCTGAAAGCTACGAATTTGAATGGTGAGAAAAGCAGAACTAGAAATTAGGAGTCTAAATGTGACATTCAAGATACTTTCAATTTTGTACATTAACAGAATAGCACAGGCTGGGTGATGTATAAAGAGCAGAAATTCATTTCTCACAGTTCCAATTCTGGGAAGGCTAACGTCCAGGTGCTGGTACCTGGCAGAGGCCTTCCTGCTGCGCCACTGATGGTGGATGGAGAGGATGGGTGGACCCAAGCTTATCCCTTTATTAGGAGACCACATGCACCACAATTAATCCACCCTGTGCATGGATCGGATCCCTCGTGAGCGAATCACCTCTTCAAAGTCCTGCCTATTATACTGTTGTGGTAGAAATTACATTTCAAGGAGTTTCAGAGGGGGCATTTAAGCCATAGCAGCCTCTGTTAGCAGATTTTCTAAATCAGCTTTCCTCTGTGTGGAGGTGATGCTAGGGACACGCCCATGTTGGTGGGAAAGGGAGAGCTGGTGGGAAACAGGACTCACTTGCTGGTTCGGAGTGAAGCCTCACATGTACTTTGCATGTATACTCTTTCCAGAACCTGCGAGTAGAGGTTTCCATGATGGTTTGTTCAGCATTCCAGAGAGCTGCCCATGCACACATCTGCCTGGTGAGGAGGGCCAGCCATGTCTGCAGAGGCCACCAGCATCGGGCGTGGGGCTCAAGGCCAGTTGCGTCAGACTTGGCTGCTCGTGGAACTCCAGGCAGCCCTCTAGAGCTGCTGGGCAAATCCTACCTTCAGGACGACCACACCAACCTCACCCAGAAAGTCCTGTCCAAGGTTGGCAGGAATCTGCACAACCAGCAGCACCACCCTCTGTGGCTAATCAAGGAGAGGGTGAAGGAGCACTTCTACAAGCAGTATGTGGGCCGCTTTGGGACGCCGCTGTTCTCCATCTATGAAGACCTTTCTCCCGTGGTCACAACCTGGCAGAACTTTGATAGCCTGCTCATCCCAGCTGACCATCCCAGCAGAAAGAAGGGGGACAATTACTACCTGAACCGGACTCACATGCTGAGGGCACACACATCGGCGCACCAGTGGGACTTGCTGCATGCGGGTCTGGATGCCTTCCTGGTAGTGGGTGATGTGTACCGGCGTGACCAGATCGACTGCCAACACTACCCAGTTTTTCACCAGCTCGAGGGTGTCCGGCTCTTCTCCAACCATGAGGTGGGTCTTGACTCGCTTCTCATTATTGCATCACATCATCGACATTGTGTTTTCATTTCAGTGAAATGAGTAGAGGTGTTCTTATCTGATTTTGATTTTGTGAGTCATCTATGTTCAATGATGGCTGTGTACATCCCTTCTTGTCAGTATTTTTGACTGATTGTGTTAGTAACTAGACACATCAGGAGATTTTGTGTTTCCTTACAGTTCTTATCCTTTCTCTCTATACTGACCAGCCTTTCTGTGGATTGCTTGTGAATGGTTAGTCCACAGATCAAATTCACCCTTCATCTGAGATGCTTAAAAGTACGACACGGAAACGTGTGCTTAGGTCATTCCAGTTCTCAGTTAGTGGAAGTTAATTATGTTTCATGCTGCTGGAGATGAATGAACCTGTTCTGTACCTGAGGGACTAGAGCTGTGTGGCTTGGACTGTGAGCAGTGTTCTCCCTGAGCTCTCTCTCTATTCTCACCTACTTTGTATGATGATGTGGAATGCCTTCATGCTGCAGTTCTTGAAATGTGTTTGACTGGGCTTAAATTTGTAAGCCTCCTGCCTCAGCATCCAGAGAGCCAGGGTTATAGGCATATACCACCATACTTGTAGAGTTTGTATTTGGGTGCCTGGAGTCTTTTTGATTAGAGAGTCGGGAATTTGGGCAGTATTTAAAACACCTAACCCTTGCATTTGTTAAATATTATGTCAATGCATTACATACTTTTTTTTTTTTTGCAAACTATGAAAATCCTTAAAGAGCTTGAATCAATTTTCTAAAACATTTGTAACATCACTTGCTCTTCATTATATACTGTATTGTAAAATTCATCTCCATTTTTATTGCAAAAAAAAATGAATTAAGGCACTCTCAGGAAGCATTTCACTTATCCCTATAGCAATCCTCTTTCCAAACTTTGTTCAGTGGGACGGGAGGAATAATTATGGTCACAAATTCCCTCCTGTGAACACAAGATAAATGGGCTGATAGTATGAAAATAAATAGCATAGGATTCTTTGGCTAATAAATAGCCATTGGTGTGTTCACTTGGTAGGAGGCAACTGAATGGAACTGCCCTTTGTGTTTCCTTTTCCTTCTGTTTATCTCAGGATGTGTTACTATCCTTTGAATCAAAGGTTGCTGTAAGGTGGATCTCAGCGGAGATTAGATGCGTATTTTTACTGCTTGAAATAGCTGACTGTTCTCTAACTTTGAATAATAATTATTGATAAGGATATGGATGTATTAGGAAACTAAATGGGAATCAACAGGTTGGAGTTTGGGAAATAGTCTTGGAAGGCCACTTACACTTAGTCTCTAAGCCAGCAGCAATACCAGTGAGAGGATGTCCACATCAGGGCATCAGACGGGTACTCAGTCCAGCTTCCTTCATTGAAGAAAGTGAAATCACACGTTGACATGTATGCCACTTGTCCTGAAGGAGGTGATGAAGGTCGTGAGATCCACAGCATTGTAACAGAGGCAAAATCCAGGCTACCACAGAAGGTGGAAAGTAGCAAATGTGCAGAGAACTAGCCTTCACCTTGGTTCATATTTGTTTGGGGTTCAGTGCAGCTTAGCAGGTGGCACACATGCCAAAGGTAGTCTGATGATGTTTTGCTTTATAGTTAAAAATGTGTGTACACACATATATGCATCGGATCTCCTTATAGGTTGGTAAGATGCGTCCACATATATTATTTCATTTATTTCTCTTAACAAAAACCTTGTGAGATAGAATATTTCCACTTGAACTGAAGCTCTGGAAAGTTTCAATAACCTGCCCAAGGTCACCAACCCGTCCGTGTGAGAATCAGAACCCAGGTCTTCTGAGTTTGTTGCCAGGTGTATTGTATTCTGTATATTTCCACAACCTTGCTTTGTAAGTGGCATCTGCTGCTGACCCAAGGGAAGCTTTTGCTTCAAGAACGGTGAGTGGGAAGAAGAAGGATGATGCATTCTGAATTTCTGCTCTCAGATGAGGTGTTTTTACTAAGTCTGATCTAATCTTAACGTACAAGGAAATGGCTTTTCCTTGTGTGTGTACACGCATGCGTGCACATGTGGTATTGGGAATTGTACCTATGGCCTTTACACTGAGCTGCATCCCTAGACCTTTTTATTATTTTAAGGCAGGGTCTAATGAAGTTGCTAAGTTGCCCAGGCTGGACTCAAACTTTCAATTCTCTCAGCCTCTCACAGTGGTGGAATTAAAGCTGTATGTCCTCATTTCTGGCTCCTCCTTTGTTTATTTTCCTATGAGTAGTATTTTTAGATAGATGTAATCATGCTATTAATATGTAATTTAAAAAAATTATATGGTCTGTTAAAGTTTTCTTGTTTATTTTTGTGATCATTAATCATTTCATTGAGAAGAAATGTGGTTATAGAGTTACAGGGTAAAAGAAACAATGATAAGCACTGAAATAGATATACTATGACAATATATTTATTCAACTGTTAATTGTAGGAAGAACATTTTGTCTTTGATAAAATATAAAATGAAAACCATAGACGACTAATTGGAGGAAGTAGGTGAAGTCTGCTAAGGTTCTTATTTTTATGGAAGGGATAGAAATGCTGAATGAACCAGAATTTTTGCAAAAAA
This sequence comes from Dinomys branickii, assembly GCA_004027595.1. Lineage (NCBI taxonomy): Eukaryota > Metazoa > Chordata > Mammalia > Rodentia > Dinomyidae > Dinomys > Dinomys branickii. The sequence goes on from PVLD010000848.1 coordinate 226,064, forward strand.
GACTATAGCACAATATGCACCACCCACAGCTGTAGATTCAAATGCAGCAAAGTAGAAATTGATGTCAGTTTAATGGAAATCAGGAAACTGGAAGAAAACAAGTTATGGTGAAGAGAAAGCCCAAGTTAAGGACGTAGACTTAAGTCATAGTTTATATTGATATTCCAAAGTTGAGTGGGTTAAATTTAATAGTAAAAGTAACTCATTATCAGATTGGACATTTACTAAAACCTGAAACAGAAGCAAATCAGAGATTGAAAGTACAGGTTAGGAGGGGTTGTATCCAGCAAATAGGAAAAGACAAGCTGGTCTGGCAGTGTTAACATTAGATAGCATAGAATTTATGGAAAAGACAGTTACTAGGAATAAGAAGTATAAAACACTAACAAAGAAGCTTTATGAATTATTAGCTTTTCTGTACCCATTATTATAACTTTAATACATAAAACAAAACAAAAACTACAAGTTGAGTTTGACAAATTCAAGATCATGGTAGAAGATGATCAATCAGAAAATCAACCAAATTAAGCAGACAAATGAGTAATGATATAGAAAATCTGAAAAACATGATTATGTTGTGTGCTATATTTATTTTAAATTCTATATGTGTATGGAGTTGTATGTGTAGTATTTCTGTACTCAAATCAGAAGTATATAGTCACAAGGAATATTTAAAATAAATTGTCTATTCTTAGTTGATAGTTCTTAGTTGATCATGAAGCAGTAACATCAAAATATTTTTGCTTGTCTGTTTACCTTGTAGTTTATGGAGAAAGCAATAGAAAAGATAATAAAAATTTACATAGTTTTAGAGATCAAAAACTCACAACTATAGACTCATGAGTTTGAGAAAAGTTTTGCAATATATTGCAAATTATTTATCACTGACTATTAGTGAACTTATTCAGACTGTCCCTATGTGATGAGAAATAGTCCCTTTACTGTGGAGAAACTTGGAAAACCCCATTAAATCATGTAATCATAGTTAACATTATAAAAGCAAAACTCATGGGATGTAAGGAGGCAATTTTGGTATAGTTAACTTTAAATGGCTTTATTTTTAAAAATTAAAGACCCTAAAATATCAATAAATTCAGCATTCAATTTAAGATGCTAAAAGCAGACAACATGATTCTATACAAAGTGAAAGGGAGGTATGTGTAGAATTTGAGAGTATCCACAAATCTTTTCAAAAGGATAGAACAACTAAAGCTGAAAAACCTAAAACCATAGACACTGATGGGGGGCAACACTGCTAGGTGATGAGATCACCCTGAGGTCTTCACAAATGGTAGAGGTCACAGCTGGCAACCAACAGTTTCCCACTGTCAGAAATTAAGGTCACAGAGGAACATTATGGCGTCCAAGAAAGGAGATCTTCCCTAGGGGTCTCACAGAAGAACCAGCTTTACTACCATCACGGAAAGAAGGACAGTCAGACCTCTCTGCCATGCCCCTGTGCCAGGCTGCCCCGCCTGGAACCAGTTGACTATGGACTGAATCCTCCACAACCTGAGCCAAAACAAACCTTTCCTCCTTTAGCTTTGGGTGCCAAGTGTCTTGTCTCAGCAACCAGAAAAGTGACCGAGACACAGGATCAAGCTAAGTTATGCATCAGCCCAGGCTCAACTCCAACCTACAGTCTCCTGCCCCTGCCTCTTAGAGTACCAGGAATGCGGAATGTGTGCCACGAAGGCTGGAGAGACAGGGTCACAGGTTGTTAAATGGCGCTAAAGTGCCTGTGTGCAGTCTGTGTAGCTCTTGTATGCGGTAGGCCCATGTGTCAGCTAATGACCTGTTTGTTGGAAATCTAAAACTGTCCTTTTGCCACATTTTGAGAAGCCCTGCTTTTCAGCATAAATGACTGAATTTCTGCAAGTAAATTGCAGGAAAAGTAAAAGAGGAGGACTTGGTAGCTAGAAGTTAAAAGATAGAGTAGCCAGTTGCAGTGTAGAGATCCTACCAAGGGAAAAAAAGGTTTTTGGTAGTGGAAAGTGAACCCAGGACCTTCACTGAACTACATCCTAGCCCTTTTTATTTTTTCATTTTGATCAAGACAATATCTTGCTAAGTTGCTGCATTTCCTAGGCTGTGTTCCAACTTGGAATCCTCCTGCCTCAGTCTTCTAGAGTACTGGAATTACAGATATGGAGCACCACTCCCGGCATCACAAAATATTTTTAAAGCAAAAAGAATACCACTGTTGATACTGTTGGACATTTGAATATTAACTGAATATTTAAAAATGAAGGATTCTTTTTTTATTTTTGAGCTCTGAGGATAGTACTTTTTCTGGCAGAGATTCATACTGAAATATTTCTAGGACAGATGCTATGATGTCAGAGATTTTCTTCAAAATAATGTAGGAAGGGGGCTAGGCATTTGAGATTCGATGTAAGATGACTAGTCATGATTTGTAATTCTACTGGGTTTTGGATACATGAGGAACCATTCTATGGGTGCATGTGTTTGAAATTTTCATACTAAAATTTAATAAAAAGGCAAAAGTAGATCATTAGGATCAGACAGTCAAAAACCTTTGAGCATGTACTGTATGATAATAGTGAGACGGTCCATGTTTTCATGGGGAAGCTACTAGGGCTTTTTAAAAAGGCAGAATATACTAGCATGTAATAGAAAACTGCAAGCAGCTAAATCCACAATTAATAGCTTTGCCTCCATCAGTCTCAGATAATCTTACACATATGTTTTTATCAAATTGTGAAAGACTTTGTGTTGTTTGTTTTATATAATAAAAAACAAGATGTCTGTAAGGCTCATTTTATGATAGGTGTGTTAATATCAAAACAGGTAATAAAGATTTTAGAAGTTTTATCTTTGTGAAATTCAGTCATTTCTTTTTAAATGAACAGATAATTATGAAATAAAATATTGGCAAATTTAATTCACTATTTTGGTGCGTCCTATTCAATTATGATATATTTATTACCTCTTACCGTATTAACTGATACAAGGAGAAAAAGTATATGATTATCTCAGTAATTCTAAAAAAAAATTTGTTAGCACTTAAATATCTCAAGACATTAAAAAAGCATTTGTTAACCCAAGATAAAAAACTGGCAAACTAGGAGCAGAAAGAATGTCCCTGAACTTCCTAAGTGATATTTCTTAAGCAATTGTCATAATTAATAGTAAATCATAAACATTTTTATCAAAATTAGCCTACATAATGAACTCTGCTTAATGCAGTACACTAAAAAGTGAAATTGAAGGTATGATAAGCATTGGAGAACATGAACTAGACCTGCTTTATTTGCATATGACATTACCAAGATTTACCAAGAAAATAAAAGTAATATCTAGATTAATTATTATAACTAATAAGGTAATTCAGCAAAGTTATTGGATATAAGGAAACTACTAGAAAAATTAGGGTGTTTCTTTTCCACACGTAATAACCAGTTAGAAAATATAATGGAATGCATATTTCCTTTACAATATCAACTAAAACTTAAGTATATACATATAAAATGTTGCATAAGATGCTCAACATATTAATGTATACAATTATCAAATATTACAATATATAGTTAAAAAGAGAAAAAAATGAGATATATCAGTCTGGCATAGTGGCACATGCTTATAATACCAGCATATTGTAATTTCAGGCAGAAAGATCATGAGTTTGAGCCCAGCCTGGGAAGTTTGCCAGTTTTTGAGACCCTGGCTCAAAATAAAAAGATGACTTGGAGATGTAGCTCAGTCTCAGTTCAATGATCAGTGTCACAAGGAAGAAATAAGAATAGAGAAAGAGGTATGCATGTTCATAATTTTATAGATAGGAAAACATTATTATAAATGTGGTAATTATCCCAAAATTATAAATGTAGAATAAATCTCGTCAAAATATCTACAGAGTGTTTTGGAAAAACTTGAAGACTGATCTTCATATTTAAAGGCACAGCATAAATATAAGGGTGTATGCCTTTGTAGATATTAAAACTTACAGTTTTCTAGTTACTGCGATGGTTTAGCACTGCCAGAAATTTGAAACCATTCTACTTATATTTCAGAACTTACTATAAAATAGAAGTGATGTTAAGTAAATGCGGAGAGGATGGATTCTACATAAATTATCCTGTGTCAACTATTTAGGGAAAAGTTGATCTGTATCTGACACCAAATGCAAAACTTATTTCTGGGTGACTTAATAGCCTAGTCATCAAAAATAAGTTCTTAAAATTTTGTAAGAAAATATAAGAGAATCTCATTATTATCGTGGTAAATTATATCTGAAATATGAGAATCCTGAAGAAAAATCCTTAAAGGGGAAAAAAGTATTGAAGTTGACTATATTAAGGTGTAACTGTTGGCTAGTAAAAATCTCCACAAATGAGACTGAGAGACAAGCTACAGTAGACAAACAGGGGAATATATGAGAGGCTGTATGTTGAGGGGAGGTGTTTTCTGTGGATGAGATCATATTAAAAGGTCTCAGCATGAAAAAAGTAGAGACTCTAGTAGGAAAAAATATGGCAGTGCGAAGCTGGGAGGTACGTGGAGTCATGGAACGCTCTGGGAGAGGTTAAATCCATACTTGTAACTTCCCTCTCACCCACAGACACTGGAAACACCCCTCAGGATGTAGGCGACAATGTTCACAACAACACTACTATTAGCCTCAAACTGGAACAACATAGATTTCCCCCAAGAATATTAACAGAGAAATAAATTATGATGTATTTGCACCGTGGCATGCAGTGTCATGTATCTGTGCAAACGAATCCATCGCAACCTGTACATCGGCATGAATGAATGGAAAAAGTCATATTGAGCGAGACAGCACAATCTCAGAAGCTTACACTGTGTGATGAAATATATGCAAAGTCAAAAGACAAGGGCAGAATGGGCTCATATATTATCCAAGGGCTCGTGTGAGTGAGAAAACATAAAGGAAATCAGTGAATAATGAGCTAAAAATTTAGTTTAGTTCTTACTTCTGTGAGGACTGACCTGATGTGCTTGGATAAGGGCATGAGGGCTTTCAGGTTTTTGCTTCTTTTCTTCTTTTTGAACTTGGATATAGGTACTGAGTGTACAAGTGTATGCTTTCATTATACTTTGAACATGACATACCTATACACTCAAAATATGCCCGCGACATCTGCCCAATAATGCTTGCTCTTACATACTTGCTTATGCTCTCTATATATGCACAGACAATTTTTCAATTAGATGAACAGGTAGATAGGTGTGAAAACATACATGGGAGTACTAACCACCAAAACTAGGGTAATGATAACCTGTGCCGTGGGAGGGTATGTGACGTAGAGCATTGTATTCTTTGCAAAGTATACAAAATGTTACGATTATTAGGAGTATAGAAAGATTTTGAATATAAAATGTTTGAGAACTCATGGCTTCAAAATTAAATTTTCATAAAACATTTATTGAGACATTTATTTTGCAAAGAATGGCAGATTTCATACAGATTTCATGTACTAGGCAGACTCACCAGAGGGAGTCCATATAAACCCTGTGTCCATTTAATCTGATTAAAATGTTAATTAAAAAGTGCACACCTGGACCAGTGCTGAAGGCCTCTCTAGTTTCCTTTTGTGCCTGGAGGCGCCTCATTCAGTCTAGTCAGGGGCATGCACCCGTGTTTCTGCAGATGAAGTGTGGATTGTATATGAGAACAACATTCTGGAGTTTATTCTTCTATCTTGGGCGTAGAGTCCTTGTTTTGTTAGTTTGTCTGCAGGACACTGGAAGCTTGAGCTCAGTTTGGACAGTCTAGCATTTTAGTGAGACCCTATCCCAGAACAAAAATTGAAAAAGGAGCTGGGGATGCAGCTTAGGGTAAAGGCCCTGAATTTAATTCCCAGTACTGTGAAAAAAGAGGAGAATTTATTTTGTTTCTCGTCCTCCTGGTTAGTTGTTCTCAAACTTGAGTGTTTTACCTAGCCTGGTCCATGACCAAGTTTTTATTGATTTCATAGGAAAACTGAAAACAGAAGAGCAGTGTGGCAAGTTTTATAAAGATACAGTGTCTTGGTTACTTTGCTCTCGTTGCTGAGACAAAATACCCAACACCCAAAATGAAGGAAGGAAAGGTTTATTTAGCTTACAGTCTGTGGAGGTTTCAGCCCATACTTGGCTGGTTCAGAGGCAGAGTGGCACATGGCAGGGGGCAACAGTTTGTGGTGGCAGAACACAGCGAAAACAACCAGAGCAAAAGGGAGGAATGGCTGCAAGCAGCCTCTCGCCTTCCCTTACATTGTAAACAGGCTCCCCCCACCCAGGGGGCATATAGCACTGACAGAATCTCCATGCCTTCCTCTTCCATAGGCTCAGAATGTGTACAATGTAAGCACCCTGGCCTCCTGCTGAGTCACTCAGCCAAACCTCAGGACTCCCCAAGTTGACACAATGTATCAACCATAACAGTATATTAATTCCATTTATCTATTTATTTATTTAGTTAGTTTTTGAGGCAAGGTCTTGCTGTGTAGTTCAGGCTGGCCTTGAGTTCACATATCCCAGACTGGCCTTGAACTCATCAGGATCCTCCTGTGTTGCCCTCCAGAGTGTTGGGATGACGGGTTTGCACCGCCACGCTCAGCTAATTCCTTTTAAAGGACCCTTTTTTCTTGAAAAGATTTTCTTGCTTCTTGGGTGTTAGAATATATTTTCTTTCATGAAGGGATGGAGATAGTATTTTTAAACACATTACTTGTACTTGCAAAGTATAATATTGCTTATTCCTTCCTAAGAATTTGTTTGTCTTTGTCTCTGGAACTTTTTTGAAAATTTTAGTAGCCTGTGAACTGCAGGACTCTAAGTCTTTATAAACGGGGAGGTAGTTATAGAGAAAGTATAAATATTATATAGTAAATGTAATTTTTATTTATTTATTTATTTATTTTTATTTTAAAAGTAAAAGAACAAAAACACTAACAAACATACACACAGTAGCACAAGAACAGTACAAAAACCGAACTACAGGTGTCGGGATCGACAATGGTTGTTGTATTACACGTTGGTAGCTTCAAAGTGTATACTCAGGACAATACAAATAGACATACAAGGCACTGTTGTCTCATGTCATAATTGATGTGGGAAACAATCAGTAATTAGTTGTTTGATCTACCTTGTAAGTAAATATAATTTTTAAATAGTCACACAAACAAATGTTTTTATAGAGGAGGTGAATGAAGGCATACAGAGAAACGGGGTTTTGATCTAATGTTGGCCACAACGCACTGCTGAACTGGTACTTTGTGATGGGTGTGGGCAGTTCACATACCACTCAGCTTCCTTTTGGGCTAATTCTGGTCCTTCACCATTTCTTCATGGAGCGGTGTGGACACCCTGCACACATGCCACACACTCACCAGAAGCTCCTTCCCTGTAATGATTCTCAGTGGAGTGCATCTCCTTTGTTTTATAGGGGAGTAGAGTGGGCACCCTTCATTTTGAACAAGCCCTTTGGTGTCCTTTGTGGTTTCCTTGTCTATTATTGTTAGAAAATTTCTCTTCCACTCCCTTTGATACTCTGTCCTGCTTTCTGGATGGTTCATTAGAGCCCCCCTCTTCTTCAACTTTCCTTTCAGAGCTTCCCCACTGCTGCTCTTGTGGTGAGCCTAAGGTAGCCTCTTTATTCCTGCTTTTGGCCCCAAATCACTTTTCTGCCTTTCACTGAATGACAGGGTTTTATTCTTCACCACGTGGTTATTGGGTTTCCTTAATAGCCTCATGTGGAGGGGCTTTATTGAGGGCATTTTAATTTGGTCTTGATAGATTATAGTCCCCATGCTTCCTTAATCTCTTCTTTAAAAATCTTTTAGGCCAGACTCCCTCTGTCAAAGACACACTTAAATTGAAACAGCTTTTCTTTCTCTTTTTTTCCTCTGTCCAAATGTTTACTTACAGTTGCATCTCTTGACAGTGAAGTAAAAGGCAACTGGTCACAGCCAGGAGTACATGGTCCACTGGAGTGGAGTAGTACTCCATTACTGGAGGACAGAAGGGGGTTTGGAGGATCATTTGCAGAGAGAACATTTTTCCCCTATGGTACAGGGTTTTTGCAGATAATAGTTCCTGCTTACCTTAAGATAGAACTATCAGCCTGTTAGTTTGAGACTCATTCCTTCCCTGTGGTATTATTGCCCCTGCCCTGTTGCTTTCAGCCATTCATTGCTTTGAATCGTTAGTTTGTAAATCTCTGGTGCCTCCAGTGAATTGTCACCTCCTTGAGGGTGCCATGCCATCTTCTTTGTGTCCTCCCTGTCTCACCGGATGCTGCACAGAGCAGCAGGTAGTAAATGGGACCCTAGGCTGTTTCCCTCACTCTGGACTGCCAGCATGCGCTCTGAAAAGATGGCGGCCAGCACTCTTAACTTCATGGCACCTCACGGCTCTGCTTTTCTGGCTGGACGTCCTCTGCCATTTCTCATGCACCAGATTTCCAGAGGAAGTGTAATATTAACAGTGTTAAGTATAAAACAGCATTGGGATAATGAGGAACTGGCTCGTAAAAAGCAGAGAACTCTCAAGCATACAGGACTAGCAGTTGCAAGGAGCAGCTGGTACCTCATTAGTCATAGTGAACACTCACGGGAGAGTCCCTTCCTTGTTTCCCCACTACTGGCTCAATGATGCTCAGAGTGGTAGGGGTGTCGTGGCGCTGGAATTGCTGGATACCCACACCCTGGGATTTGCTGAGAGATGCCTTGCATGATACTGTAAAGTCCACTTTTGAACCGGAGGTGTGCAGGAAGCCCTGCCCTGTGAAAATGACCAAGTGTACTGGAGAAGCAGCTGGCCATTGTGCAAACCTCTGCGGGCTGAGAGCTGCTGTCTGCACTGCAGGGCTGGGCAAAAGGAGCCCAGGGGACCAGAATGCCTCCCACTGCAGTGTCTATCTGGCGACCTCTGCGGACATTTTAACAATGTGTCAGCTGGCAAAGGGAAGGGTCTCCAGGGGCCGACTCAGTTTTCACAGAGCCGGCAATGAGGGGTTGGTTTGTGGCTGAGAAGCAATAAATTGAGTACTGGAAAAGTCAGCTTGCTCCCTTTTCTGAATGTCCAGAAGCCTTTAGGGAGATAGGCTGTTACTGATTCTTAGTGAATGGAATACATAAAAGATACAGGCTGTTCTGATGGGTAAAAGCCTATGCTTTTGACTCAGTAACAGCATCCATTCATTCAACAGAAGAATATCCTTTACATCTCATTTCTCCCATATCTCCAGAAAATTATTGCCATTTACAGTCTACATTTGCTGTTGAAGGCCCCCATAATTACAGTAACAATGTGTTTTCTACCAGCCTAATTGATGTGTGAAAGTAGCAAAAATATTTTCACTGTGATGTTATGCTCTTTCACTGTAGACTTCACACCTTGAAGGGACTGTGTTTCTTTGCCTAGTGCACATTACCGAACGCTGCTCATATGGATGGAACAGCATAATTGCACACTGTCAGCTTGGCAGGTGCTGCAGGTGCTAGGTGAGGGGCTTTATATGACAGCTTCAGAACCAGCCAGCGACCTGTGACGCTAACATCCTTGGAATTGTGGAGACCCCTGTCTTCTCACAGATGTCAAATACTGTACTATCTGCTATTTGCTGGTAATACACTGTTAAGAAGGTACTTTCAATGTCCTCTTTCGGAAGTTTTGTTTTAGAACCTACTTGCTAATGTCATCCTCCTGGCTCATCCTGGGATAAGTCCCTGTGAAATTGCAAACTTTTGTTAGTACAAATGAATTTAAGATGCAATTTCTTAAATTAATTACATCATCTCTACAAGTTATTTTTCAGTTATAGAATTTATGTAATTTTGTGATGATTGGTAGCTTCTCATCATCTCAGTGATTTCTAATCCTAATTTCTCATCATTTCAGAATCTAATGAGCGATTTCGACTGCCCTCCCCGTCACATATACATCTAGAGTTCTGTATAGTTTAAAGGGTTTTACAGGGTCTTTTATTAGGTTATGTAATTTGTATTTAATATCAAGGAGATGGTTTTAGTCTCTATATGGGCAATTCCCACACCCAGTCTGTAATTAGAAGAGCAGTTCTTTCTCTTCCTACTTCTGGAGTGGCAGAGAAGGCTGCCTGACTCAAGAATAAGCAGGTGTCAACTAGGGAGATGATTTGAGGATCAGGAGGCAAGTCAGGAGTTAAGATTCAGGGACTGGGAGGAACTAGGGGAAATACATGTGAGAAGGTCAAAGGAGCAATTTCTTTTTAAATATGAAAACCTCTTCCCTAGGGTAGGGAACATTTCTCAGTAGTGGCCATTTCAGAATGAAGAAATAAAAATGGTTGCCCTATGTTTAGAGAGTTGGTAAGACAGAGCTGCCATGAGATCAGACTCAGGTATGGAGTTGGCTAACATGGGATCGTGCATGCTACCAGGAAAAGTTGACCACTGGAGTCTTGTTATGTTTCAGAGTTTGGGTAATTTGTTGTATATATTATTTAAGCTTTGTGCATTAAGCTTAAATCAAAACAAGAGGATATTATGTGAAATATGTAGAGCATCTTCTATATTGTAGTGATTCCAAGAAATCAAAATGGTTGTCCTATGTTTAGGGAATTACCTTCCCCATGCTGATGATGGGTCTCAATTCTCAATATTTTTAGGCTACAGGATCCTAGATTAGGTAAAGGACCCTTCAGTTTGGCTGCTGTGATTCCTTTCAGTGCAAAAGAAACTCAGTGATAGCAATATGGTATCATTTTATGGAGTACTTTGTGATGGGCCTGTCTGGAATATGCATTTGTCTGTTTTGGCAGTAGTGGTAGACACGATTCTTGGTTCAACTATGGTATCTTAGGTATGGTTGTAAAATGTAATTGTTAAGTATTGATTCTATAATTATTATGTTACTAGGTTTATCAAGTAATGCATGGTAAATTCATCTATCATGGTGCAGCAAAACTAAAAATGATTTATTTGTAAAAAGCTCTAACATCATTTGAAATCTATAATCAGTTCAAGATATTGATGAAATCTGGTAGCTTCCTTCTTCAGATTTGTGGTGATTCCAACTTATCAAATGTGTTTCAGGGCTTACGAGGTTTTTGGTGTTGTCATTAATCAGGGCTCTCTAGAGCATCAGAGCCAATAAGATATATAAGAGATTACAAAAAACTAGCTCATGTGATTGCACAGGCAGTGGTTCCAGCTCAAGTTTGAAGGACTGAGAAACAAGAAGCCAGTAGGGTGGTTTCCGGTCTGAGTCTGAGAACCAGGAGAGCCTGCCGTGTAAGTTCAAGTCTGCAGACAGGAAAAGATCAGACAGAGGGTGTCAGGCTGAGAAAAAATACTTTCTTCCTCTGCTTTTATTCAAGTATTCAGTAGATTAGACACAAAGTCCACCAAACTGGGAAAGGCAATCTGTTTCACTCAGTCTAGTCATGCAGGTCTTAATGTCTTCAGAACACCTTCAACAGATTCACCTAGAATAATAGTTGATCAAATATCTGGGCATTCTGAGGCACAGTCAGGTTGGCATATAGACTTAGCCATCTCCACTCTTGGCCATCTAGGTTTCACAGTGCCATGCTGGGAGTTCCTAGTCAGTTCTAGTTATGCTTAATTTTGTTCTGTAAGTGCTACATTGTAGTGACACCTGTATGCCCTTTGGTCAGTACTAGCAAATGGTCTTTTTTTGGTACATAGAAATATAGATATGAAGTTGAGCCCCCTCTCCCTTTCCGGTCTTATCTAAAAGCTTTGAACTCTTGGTTGCTGGCTCTTGGAACATTTCTGTGGGCCTTAGCATCAGATCTTAAAATATTTCTGAGAACAGTGGTTGTTATTCTTGAAAAAATGCCAGTTTTTGACCTAGTGAGAGGGGAATCAATTCCTGGCTCTGCAACTCACCGCTGTGACCTTAGGTAAGTTAATTAGCCACTTGAGCCTCACTTTTCTTAAGTGAAAATAACTCTTAACTAGTGGTAAAAGGGCTAGTGCCGCCCCTTGAGTGGGAGGTGCTCAGCAAATGGCAGCTGCCCTCCCTATCCCCTTCTGTTTACCTTAAAAACAGCCGGCCTTTCTGTGTTGAGTGTAGTTCTGTCAGTCAGATATCTAGTTGTTTTTACTTTTGGTCTACTTTTATTTCCTTTAACCCATTGCCATCTTTCGTCTTTCTTCCCATGGTTGACAGACTACTGTCACCTCTGTTGTCTTCTTTTAAAGTAGTGAAAGACTTTGATGGGGCCTTGGTTCTGTAATATTTCACCCACTGGCATCATGAATGAGCTGTTTGGCCACTTGTGGAAGAAAATGCAATCTCTGTCTTTCTGTTTTTTCTGTCGTCCTGGCCTGGGAAGAGAATGATGAGAAATCATAACTCTAAACCAACAGTAGAATGGGTGACGCTTTCTCCTCCTTTAAATGGTGATTGTCATGAGAATCAATTCATACTAGGACAGAGTTTTCTGTTGTTGCCCTTGTTGCTTTTGCCTCACCATGTCTGAATATTTAATCTCCCATGTACTTCATGTACAGCTCCGTGCAACTTCTTTGCTTTGATGGGTTGAAGTTTCTAATGTTTTCTCTGTACAGGCCAAAGCTTGGCAGAATATTAATCTACTTCCACTTCCTGTTGTTGTCCCTAGGAGAACCCCTAAGAGAAGAAAAGTGCTGAGAAGTACCCTTGTCATCATATCCCAGGGTTAATAAAGTGGGCAGAACAACTCACCACACTTCTGAAGTACCCAGACGCATTCGGCTGTGTCTTTGGGAGGCCCAGGGATTCAGCCGGCTGCCTGATGGTGCTCCGCTTTCAGCACTCTGGAGGGTAGCCTTGGCCCACGCCAGGATCGTAGCTGTGTGGAGCTGTCTGGAATGGAAGGCCCCCCTGTGGACTTGGTTGGCTCTGTATTCTCAAGAACTAAGCAAGGAACAGAACATATATTCAACTGGAGCTTTCTGTCTTGGAGCCTAGGAAACGTTGGCACGCTGTGCGATCCAGAGAGGACCATTTGAATTTGAAAATGAAGGTCATTTCTAGTGAAGGCAGGTTCCCTGAGAAAGCTTAGACAGAACAATGTGTCCACTGGAAACTTGGATTTCTCAACTAGTACAGCACTCCGACAGCCAGTGTTTTTTGTCTAGCTGCTTGGCAGAAGTTGCCTCTCAGCTACCGGTGTGTTTTGGTAGCATCTTTCATGAACATTGACTGTTTCAAATCTCTTTGCATTACTCCGGGGGCACAAAGTCTCACTGCAAGGAAAGGAAATGAGACAAGCAGTGAGGAGAAAGTAAAGTCTATTTTTTGCTGAACACAGTTTTAATACATTCCCTCCCCTGTGCTAATCTCTGTAACTTGATTAATTGGCATGTGGTGTGTTACAGAAAATCCAGGGAATGACAAAGCTGGTTCAATATCAATTAGGTAAAATAGGATTGGACTTCCCACAGAGACCCTGGGACAGAGTTGTGTTTAACTGGGCCCTTTCAAACACAAGTCTTCCCAAATGATGGGAGTAGAAGATCCCACTTAGGGCCCAGTTGTTTAAAGAAATTAAAAAATGTGGAAATTAGCAGTTGAAATCCACTTGGATGAGTATGCTATCTCTTTAATATATCTGTCTATTCATCTCACTAAGACATCCCAATCCTTCCTCCAAAGTGATTTGAATGCTTAATATTTGCTGAAATGCTTTCGTTGGATTTGAATAACATAATTGAATTTGCTTGCCGCATTCATGGGAAATGAAGGCTTGGGAGTTCCTCTGATAAGACATGTGAATGTGCTTATACTTCAAAGGGATTCTTACTTATCTTTTTCTGAGCCAAGGGTTAATAAGTGGGCCTGCCAGATGTAAGAGGCAGTATTCACTGGAGTGACAGCCTGTATCTGTCGCTCTCCAGGTGACTGGCTTGTCTCTGGAGCTCAGAAGTCTTGTGCTTAGAGAAGGCTTTGGTTGAGCCTGGCTGGATGTGGATTGCCTTGTGTTTGGACGTCATGTGATCTTGGGAGCCTCATCCTAAACAGGGTGGGTGTAAACGCGATCCTGACTGTGTGCTCTTCCTTCTGTTTGCAGCCTTGTGAGGGGGATGGTTAAATAAGCTATAAACTCTGTAAAACACAGTCCACATAGTGGGAGGTGACCAGTGCATAGAAAAGGGAAATCTGTATTCTTAGAGATCACAAGGTGTCCCAAAGAATGTTGAACAAAACATTATGGTTACACTGACAAAGAAGAGGGTTTTGTGTTTCAGGTAGTAGAGGTAGCAGATCTGAGGGCTACCAAACTATGAAAGAATGCGGCAAGTCCCTAGAACATGTTGAGTCACAACACATGGGGAGATGCTAGGAGATGAAGTTAGAGAGGGAGGCGTGAACGGTTTCATGTAAGTTTTTTGGTATTTGAACTTTAGTTTGAAAAGGATGAGGGGTCTTTAATAATTTGTAAGTATGAAAGTGATGCCATCAAATTGGCATTTGAACAATGATTCTGCAAAGTAGCAAGCGGGTGGGGCTGGAAAGACTAGCGAGGAGATGATCAGAAGCATCCAAGAGTGAACAGCGCCATCCAAGTGCAGGAGGTGGTGGAGGGCTGAAGCCTGTGAAGGAGGTGGGAGCTTCTGCATGGTGTCACAGCATGCGGCAAAGTAAGGGAAAGGAAAAGCAGTTACGGTTACCTGCTTCTTTCCATGGCACCATTCAGAGTTGAGGATCACAGGAGAAGAACGTTTTGGTAGGGGCAGGAGACAGAGTTGAGTCAGGATACATCTAGGCGGCGGGTTTCTACGTGGCTACATCTATGTGGGAGGCGCACACAAGTGTTGGCCCCGCACAGCCATGGGTGTGGGGAGGGAAGTTTGTGCCACATCAGCACATGTGCGGTAGTTGGAGCTGTGAGCTTAGCTGCATTCATCTCAAGGCCGGTGTGCAGAGTGAGGAGCACAGAGCACAAAAAGTCAAGTTTGTGAGTTATACATACGGAGTGGCAATGGACAGAGAGGAAAGCT